>JAWWEW010000077.1:3486967-3514958 GCA_035583185.1 Anabacerthia variegaticeps
CACCACCGGACACGCCCGTGGACAGTCCATCCCATCTCACCACCGGACACGCCCGTGGACAGTCCATCCCATCTCCCCCCCCGGACACGCCCGTGGACAGTGGTGACCACGCCCCCCGGACACGCCCCCCCGCGACCACCCCCCCGGTTTTCCGTGGGAAGGGAAACTGAGGCAGAGGGGTGTGAGGGACCCCCCGGTGTCCCCCTCGAGCACCCCCACCCAAGCGCTCGGGACCTCTCGGTCACCCCGAGACACGCCCTGTCCCCACGCGGTGCCACCCCCAAGCCCGAGCACTCCCCGAGCTGGGGACACCCCCGTGACCCGTGTCCCCACAGAGGGGCACCCACGGGGGATGGTCCCCAGGGCCAGTCCCACCTCCCTGCCTCAGTTTCCCCTTCCTCCCTGCAGGAGCCCCACGCTTTGGGACGGCCCTGGTGACACCCACGCGGCCCAGGCGTCCACCGCGGTGAGCCGTGGGGCGGGGTGTCACCGCCGGTGGCAAAGGCCACGGTGACAGCGGGGCGGCCGCAGGTGCCACCGCGGGGATGGCTGAGCCCCGGCGGGCTCATGACATGGGGACACGCGGCTGCGCCCGCTCCGTCGCCTGCCATCTCCATCAGCCTCGGCGGGGACAGCAGGACGCGATGGCAAGTGACAGGCGCCGCCAGCGCCGGGGGTGAGCGAAGGACGCGGGGAGGGGGGTGGGACACTGGGACACGGACACACGGGCGCAGAAAAGCCCGTGGGCACTCCCAGTGCCGCCCGCCACAGTGGGCCGGTGGCCCCGGGTGACAACACCGAGGTGGCATCAACCCTAATGGCACCTATGGGGTCATCGTACCCCCACCCCCAAAAAACCACCCTAGGGATGCATCTCCTTCTCCGGTGCCACACCTGTGCAATGTCCCCAAACCCCAGGGGACACTCGGGGGACAGAGCCCACCCCCCCTAAAAGGAGGGGGACCAAGGGGACGCTCGGCAGTCATCGATCGCCCCCGCGTGTCCCCCGGCTCCCGCAGAGGCTTTAATCAGCGAGCAGAAATCAATTAGCTGCCTTTAAGGAGGCAATTATTCCTGGGGGCTTAACGAAACCTGGGAGGGAGAAAGAGTATTCTGGGGTGGGGGCGCTGTCCCCTCCTCAAAGCTGTCACCATCATGTCACCAGCTGCTTTCCTGGTTCTTTTCTCCATCGTTATAGTCGCCCCCCGCCCCCCCTCCAGCTCCTCGTTATCTTTCTTTTCTAACAAGCGCCTAAAAATACGCCTTGGCGAGGTCACGGGCTGCGTGAGTCACCGCCGGCGCGGGGACGGGGTGGCCCGGGTGGGCAGGGGGCTCTGCGTGGGGACGGGGTGGCCGTGGCGGGGACACGGGGGGTGGCACAGACACACCCTGGTTGCATCAGGGCACTCATCTCCCCTGGAGGGTCAGGAGAGATGTGTGGTCTTGTCCACTCACGGTGGGGACACAGCCCCAGGTCACCTCGTTGCTGCAGGTCCTTGTGTGGCACAGCCACCACCCCAGGCCACCTCATCACCCTGGGCCACCCTGTCCCCATGACACAGCCACCACCCCAGGCCACCACATCCTCAGCCCGGCTGCAGAGGCAGCACAGTTTCAACATCACCTTGAGACAGAAGCACCCTGTGGGTGGAGACAACATCCCAGGTGACACTGACTGAGGACCCCGAGGTGCTCCCTGTCCCCAGCCCCTGCACAGGGAGGGGGTTCAGCAGAGTCCCCCAGACCGGCTCCATCCACCTGGGGACAACAACTGATTGACAAAGCTCCAAAGGGCCACGTCTGGGAGAGCAGGAGCAGGGAAACAGCCAAAGCTGGGAGGTGGCAGCAGTGGCAGCAGTGACTCCAGTGATTATGGTGGCAGCAGTAGCTGTGGTGGCTGCGCTTGTGGCTGTAGTGGCAGCAGTGACCCAAGGGGCTGCGGTGGTGGCTGTGCATGGCTGTGGTGGTTGTAGAGGCAGTAGTGGTGGCAGCGGTGGCTGCAGCAGATGCAGGGGCAGTGGTGGCACCAGTGACAGCTGTGGTGGCAGCAGTGGTTGTGGTGGCTGCAGCGGCTGCAGCTGTTGCAGGGGCAGTGGTGACAGCAGTCACAGTGGTGGACACAGCTGTTGCAGCGATGGCTGCAGTGGCTGTGGTGACAGTGATGGCTGCACCAGTGGCTGCGGTGGCTGTGGTGGCAGTGGTGGTTCAGCAGCTGCAGCTGTTGCAGTGGTTGCATGGGCAGTGGTGACAGCAGTCGCAGTGGTGGCTGCAGCTGTTGCAGTGGTGGCGACAGTGGTGGTGACAGTAGTGGCTGCAGTGGCTGTGGTGGCAGTGGTGGCTGCAGTGTTGGTGGTGGCAGTGGTGGCTGCAGCAGTGGCTGCAGTGTTGGTGGTGGCAGTGGTGGCTGCAGCAGTGGCTGCGGTGGCTGCGGAGGCTCCGCTCGCCGCCCGCCGCTCCTCTGCAAAGGTTAAGCAAACAGCAGCTCCCGCAGAATCGATGCCGGCCGAGCCCTCGGCTGTTTGCTTTGGCAGCGCGATGCGGGGGCGGGTGGGCGATGCCAGCGGGACACCGACAGCACAGGGGGGACAGTCGATGCTCCAGGGGCACGGGTTTGGCCGGGGGGCGGCTGTACCCCCCCATCTGCCACTCTCTGAAGAGCTCATGGAGGGGGATTTGGGGAAGGGCGAGTGCAGCCAGGCCAAGGCAGAGGGTTCGTGTGGCCGGCGCTGTGCTGTGCTTCAGTATCCAGACTCTGCCCATAGCACCACCTGTGGCCAGGGGCACAGGGACATTGTGCCCCCCACACCCTCCACCCGGCCCCACAGCCCGGGGTCAGCCCGGGTGGGCTCAGCCCAGGGGCGGCTCAGCTGTAATTAGCACTCAGAGTTAGACATAAAAAATGACCTCGATGTTGGTGTGGGGAGGGAGTGGCCATTTACAAACTGCCCTTGAGGACTTCGGGTGCTGCCCCCAAAACCCATGGGAAGGGAACGCTCAGCTGTGGGCAGAGCCCTTGGCCCCTGCCAGGGTGGGCAGGACCCCCACGGACAATGGGAGCCTCTGTCCAGACCATCCCCTGGTCTCAAGAGAGGACACCAGCCACTCCAGGCACCAACCTCTAGGGCTGGGGCACCTCCACCCCTGAGAAATGCCGCCCTGACCACCTCGGGAAGGCAGAGCTTATTAAGAGGAGGAATTAACGAGAAGTTTTCCAGGTTGTGGAAGCCCGGGGAGATTCAGCACCACCATGGATCCGCATGGGAGCCAGGTAAGACCCCACGGACTGATGACCCTGGAGCTAGCCAGTGGGCTGCCTGGCTAGCCACCGAGGTGGCCGGCTGTCTGGCCAGGTTGGTGACTGGCCAGCTGCTTGGCTGGTGGGTTGGCCAGCTGGCTGGTGGGCTCGAAGGCCAACTGGGTGTCTGTTTGGTGAGCCGGGTGTTTGGTAGACAACTGGCTCACTGGCAGGGGGCTGGCTGGTTGGGCTGGGTGGTAGATGGCTGTGGGGTGGACTGGCTGGCTGGTGGGTTGGTTGGATGGCTGGCCAGTTGGCTGGTTGATTGCCCCTCTTGCTCACTGGCTAGATGGCTAGTTGGGTGGCTGGCCAGCTGACCAACAGGCTATTTGGCTCTCTGACTGGCTGGCCTGCCACTTGACCAGTTGGCTGCCTGGCCAGTTGCCCACCAGGCTGGTTGCCTGCCCAGCTGTCTGTCTGTCTGTCTGGCCAGTTGCCCACCCAGGTGTCTGGGCATACAGCTGGGCCAGCCCTGGCCTCGGGGACAGCGACATCCCAGCCCCACGCCGGGCACTGTCCCCTGCCCACCGCGGGGAGCCCGGCTGCAGGCGGGGATGGGGCAAGGTGTGGGTGGCACATCTTCCGTCCCTGTCCCTGTCACGCTGCCGCTCATTACGGACACGGCGGGGCCCGTCACCCTCCCGCCGCGCGGCAATTAAGGGCTGCCAACACCGGCAGTTAATTAGCGGCGGCGGTGAGCGCTGGGAGGTGACGGCTGAGCGGCTGGCGGAGGGGACGGGCTCGGGGACGTGTCCCCCCGGGGCACGTGGGGTGGGAGTAGCGGGGACTTGGGCTGCTGGGACCAGCTGGGGTGTGACCAGGGCGCCCTACAGCCGGTGTGACACGGCGAGGGGTGTGCAGTGACAGTGGGGGACAGCTCAGGGGTGGCACTGGGGAGTGTCCTGGGCGGTGACGGTGTGTGACACCCCCGGCCGTGCAGTGATGGTGACAGTGGGTGACACCCCGCGGGCCATGCAGTGACAGTGACAGTGGGTGATACACTGCAGGCCAGCAGTGACGGTGACGGTGGGTGACACCCCGTGGGCCACGCAGTGACATGGCACTATGTGACAGCCCCTGCACCAGGCACTGACGGTGACTCTGTGTGACAACCCACGGGAGCTGCAGTGACACTGCGTGGCACCCGGCGGCCCCGCAGTGACAGTGACACCCTGTGCACTGCGCGGTGACAGTGACACCATGTGACACCCCAGGGAGCAACAGTGAAGCTGTGCAACAACCGCGGGGCTGCACAGCAGCTCCGTGTGACACGAGTGGGGCTGTGCAGCCACGGTGAATCTGTGTGACACCCCGGGGAGGTGTGCGGCGACAGTGACACTGTGCCACACCCCAGGGACCGTGCAGGGACGGTGACACTGTGCTAACACCAAGCAGTGACAGTGACACCCGTGACAAGAGGCGCCATGCAGTGACACTGGTGACACCAGTGCCAGGCAGCGACACCACATTGAGACCCCCCAGCCTGTCCCTCCTCGTGGGTATTGAGCTCACACTGGGGGACAGGCCCCACTGGGGGATGTCACCCTGTCCCTACAGCCCACGGGGGGACATCTGCACCCATGCCCCACCTGCCCAGTGGGTGTCCCATGATGGGGCTGGGGAGTGGGTGCACTGGGACAGGGAGCTCCGGGGATGGGGTGCTCCAAGGAAGAGAGGATTCAGGAATGGGGTGCACTGGGGAATGGTTACAGTGGGGATGGGGTGCTCCGAGGAAGGGGCTACTCCAAGAAGTGGGTACACCAGGAAACGGTGCAATAGAGATGGGGTGCTCCAAAAAAAGTGGGGTGTGCGGCAGGGAATGGGGTGCTCTGAGGAAGGGCTGCACTGGGGAGGGGGTGCAGCAGTGAGGGGGTGCACAGGGGAAGGAGGTGCTCCAAGTATGGGGGCTCTGACAGGACGAGGGGGTGCAGGAGGAGGAGTGTCCGTCTGTCACCAGCCCCCGGCAGCCGCAGCGGCATCGATCCGGCCGCCAATTTGCACAGTCAAATATTTGGCTTCGCGGCGCGGGGCCGGCTCTGCTCGGTGGGCGCAGATCGCGGCTGCTGCTCCCGATCGATGGCGGGACGTGGGGCGAGCAGGGCCGGGGGTGCGGCGGGGCCGGGGGCCGTGGCACAGCACCCACGGGCCCTGGGACCCCTCTCGGGGGGCAGTACCTGTGTCACGAGCGCAGGTGTCCTTCAGGGTGTCCCCTCCAGGGCCATCGATCGTGCTGTCGATGCCACCCAGCCCACGAAGCTGAGCCGTCTGTCACCGGCGGGGGACACAGGGTGGACACGGGCTTGTCCCTGAGGGGGTTTTGCTGGGAGGGGGACCAGGGATGCCGGGGCCATCCTGGGGCAGCACCCACCGCTGAGTACCACACAGGTGTGACTCCATCCATGGCCAAACTCGCGGCTCCAGAGCCCTCCAGCACCGGGCACGCAGCCCACACAGGGGGCTCAAGCCCAGCTCCGCCCAGAGCCCCCAGACCAGGCCCCCACGGCCCCCCGCTGGGGAGCAGATTCCCACAATTTGGCTTTACCATCCCCCGAACCCACTCGCTCCCTCGGCCCCGCTAAACTCGTTAGCGACGGGCGAACGTCAGCCGGGCGGGAGCGAAGCGCCAAATGCGATTACGGCCCCGTCTCGCTCCCTCCTTCCACCCCCGGCCCCGTTTATCGCGGAGGCGAGCGGGAGGGAGCCGGAATCAGCGCTTATCGCGGCCGAGAAATGCCGCTCCAGCCCTGATTTATGGCTGGCTGGGAGGGACTCCGGCAGCGCCGAGCAATTAAGGGCACTGAGAGCAGGAAGGGGTTATTTGAAGGGCTCTCCCCCAGCACGGCCTGAAGAGTTGGGGCACCCAGGGTGGGCGCCCCAGCTCGGGGATGCTCCTTAGGGGTCCACAGGGACCGCTGGATCTCCCCGGATGGGTGAGACACAGGACCTGTGGGTGCACGGTGGGGCTCAGGGGAGGGCAGAGGGATGGGGTCTCTGGCCCCAAAAAGGGGCACGTGCTGGCTGGGGACGCTCTGAGACGGTCCCTGTGCCCAAAGGCTGGCACTGGGGACAGCCAAGACACTGCCTCACTGGGCCAAGGAGGGTGGGAGCATCCCAGGACCTCTGTGTGTACAGAGGGGGTGAGGGGCTGCCAGCACCCACCCTACTCACAGTGTGGGGACAAGGGGTGGCAGAAGAGACAGGGGTGCCCGGGGGAAAGCGCTGGCACAGAGAACCACAGCGGGTGCCCGATCACATCCCAGGAAGCCAGAACTGCCCAGAGCCGACACGGATGCACAGAGCCCCCCCAAGGAAGCTGAGGGCAGGGCTGGCTCCGAGCAGCTCCTGCAGCAGCTCAGGGATGTTTACTGGGAAGAGCACGGGCGCCCGTCAGCTCTGCCTGCGTGTGCTGAACTTTACAGAGCGCAGCCGTGCCCCGGCATAGGAACGACCTGGGAACGGGCCGGGAAGAGCTGCGGGAGCAGCCGCGGGAGCAGCTGCTGTTTGGAGTTTTATTAAAACAAAAAGTGAAGAGCCAGCACCCGCCTCGCCCAGGCTCGGCTCTCCCGCCGGGAAACCGCTGCTGAAGGAAGCTCAAACAGCAGGAAATGAGTTTGAACGAGGCAGATCCCAGGTCTCAGACCACTCCGAGGTGTAGCAGACCCTCGGATCCAAAGCCAAGGGCGACCCACGAGTCATGGCCACAGACGCAGAGGGCAGGAGGGAGGCAAGCAGCCAGCTGAACCCCTGGCCCACGTGAATGAGGTGCTGTCCGTCTCCTCAGGCAGGTTTAACACATTTTCATTAAATCAATGTGAAAAGAGGAGAAATCCCAGGTCTACACTTGGATTAGGAAGGCTGAGCTACAGGGAATCACCCCTGGGACACTGCTAGCAGCGACAGGGCCTGAGAGGCCACCTATCCCACAGGGAAGAGATTGTCCTGGAAGACATTAACGTGAGATTGTCCCATATTAAAGTATGATTGTCCTGGATTAAAGTGAGATTGTCCTGGATTAAAGTGCCTCAACTCACTGAAGTCCCACCACAGAGACCCACGGGGGGACAACGAGGGCCTCACCCCACAGGCACAGCTGGTGGGTGAGAACCTGAGCAGGGAGAAGGTGCCAGAAAACCCCCCCCTGGCTACATTCACCTTGGGAAGTGTGCAAGGAGACACCTCACGCCGCTGTCTGCATTCAGCTGGCAAAGCTCATTAACAGAGGTGGCCTTTCAGTGCCCTTTTCAAACGGGGGAATTCAGGCCCCTTCCCTGACGAAGAGAAAAGGTGAGTTAAGAGCTGAAATGCCGGAGGAGGAGGAACAGCAGCCCCCCGAGCCCAGCGACGGCCACGCCCGCTGCCAGCCGAGCCCAGAGGAAATCCAGGGAATCCTCGAGGCGGGCGTGCAGCCGCAGCACCTGCCGGCGGGTGCTCTCCCGGTCCCCGGAGTTGTCGATGACGTGAGTTGCCCACTGGCGCTTCTCCTCCAGCGGGAGCTGGGAGCTGATCCGGGCATCGGCCGCGGCCGCGTCCAGCCCGCTGCGCCTCATCAGCCGTGCGCGCTGCGCCGGGGGGTCACTGTCGGGGGGATGGAGGTGAGGGAAGGGGTCTGCCTTCCTTGAGCAGGAGGGGGAATAGCAAACTGGGAATGAGAAACGTTCCCCCTGTTATTTTGGCCACAGCTATCCTGCACTTGGGGCAGCAGAGCCAACACTATCCGGGGTGATCCTGCTGCATGTTTTTGGCATTCCCACAGCCCGTAACACCAGGCAGTGCCCCAAATCTTGCCCCAGCTGATGGTGCACAAGCTGTGGAAGGCCCAAAGGAAGCGACTTCCCATGTATGATGGTGCCAGCTTCCAGGGAAAACTCAGGAAGCAGTCCCTCATGCACTAGGGTAAAGGGAGGTGTCACAGGATAAAGGGAGGTGTCTCTTCTCTCAGTGGGTTTCACACCAGGGCTGTGGCTGAACCCTCAGCAGAGAGGATGGATGTGGTGATCCCCTCTAAGACAGGTGGCAGTGTCCCTGTCCTCATGGTTCCTGGGGCACTTACCAATAAACCAAGACTGTGTATTTCATAAACTTGGTCAATCCACGGGTCTCAAAGAGCAGGGGAATGTCGAGGATCACGTAGCGGTAGCCTGTGGAAATGGAAACGTAACCCCCCAAAAAGGGAACAGCATTAACCCCCATACCCAAACCCATGGCCATGAAAAGCAAGAGCTCTACAGCTCCACAACTACAGCAGAGCCTGTTCGCCCTCCTCCCTCTCACAGGGAGGAAATGGTTTCCTTCCAAGTTTCCAGAGGAAAAAAACCCACAACCCTAACCTGGCTGCTCTCAGACCAAAGGTGAAGCTGCAGAAATATAATGAGGAGCTGAAACGAGGAGCTGAAACGAGAGCAGCAGTGCCTGGCTGGCGAGAGCAGCAGCCGCGCGCCACGCCGGCCTCTCCCGGGAAGCAGTGCCCACAGCAGGATCTGCTCTCCACTCCTTCTCTTGTCCAAGACTTTGCCAGGCTGCAAGCATCTGAGCCAACCTTCCCCAGCTCAGTTTTTCTCCTTTTTATGCAAAGCTTTGGCTAAACAGCTCTATTTTTCAAGGGGGAGCGCGGAAGTCCTTGCAGACATCTCGCAGCTGTGACACTGAAACACGGGGGGAGCCTCTGGGCATGGCCCCAGGGCTGAACCCTCACCAAAACCAGCTGAGTTTGGTTTAAAACCACTGTCACCACGGGGAGCAGAGCTCATCACGGCCACTCACCATTCCCCCAGGCCCTGTGACCCCTCAGTTCTCCCTGTGCCTCTGCCCCTTGGCCAGTGCCAGCTCCATGGCGTTTGGGGAGGTGGGAGATGCCCTGGTAAGCCTGGGGGAGCAGGAGAGGGAAAGGGAAAGCTCTAAGCTAGGACTTCGCTCCCCTGTGTGTGCCCCGGCCATGGGGACACCTCAGGTTTTGCTGCTGTCCCCTCTTTATAACCCAACCTCCCTAAAACTGAGCTGCCCACAGCAAGCAGAGCCTGACAAAGACATCATCCAAGGAGCCCCCATTCCACCAGCAGCTCCGCCCTGAGAGGCTTCTTGCTGCCCTCCAGTTTGATCGATCAGAGCTTTCCTTACACAGCGATCCTCAGAGACAACATCCAGCTATCCCAAATCATTAAATCCTGACTAATGAGGACAAAGCAGCCTGCTGAAGCCACACAGCGCTCTTGCCGAGGGCCAGGACAGCATCCGCCTCCTGAGCTCCCAGCCCCAGGTTCAAGACTCCATCTCTGGCTCCTGGCTTTCCTGCCTGTTGCTTCCTTTGTGTCTCTCCTCCTCCTCCTCACCCTGCAGCAGAGCTTGGCCCCACAGAGCCCTGGCACAGGCCTGTTCAGCTCTCACAGGGCCCAGCTCTGATAAGCACTGTGGATCCAGACTGGCTCTATGAAGGCATCCTGTCTGCCTACACGGAGACCTCCAGAACAGCTGGTGATCTTATCTGGCATTTCCCCAGCCCTGCCTGACAGCTGCATTTGTTTCGTGTATCAGGGGGAACGCAGGACTTTGGAGCCCACAGCTGTCAGCCCGTTCCTCACCTGACTGGCACTCAAAGGGCTGTGCAGCTCTCACTGCAGCTGGGGCAGGCTGGGGGCAGGGGAGGATGTGTGGCCATTTCGGAGTGTGACATTATCCGGTGAGGAATCTCAGCACAGGCCTCCCAAAGCTGCTCCCAGGCCCTACAGATACACTTTAAACCGCAGAGGAAGGCGGGGAAGGGCAGCAGTGAAAGGCAGGAGTGAATCAGGAATGAATCTTCCAAAGGCCACCAGAGGCAGAGCACAAAGGCTGTCACTCAACGTCTGTTCCCTTTCTCTGTCCCTGTCCCTCTCCCCACATTCTGGCAGAGCGAGCAAGGACGGCTCCTGCCCAAGCAGGAGTCCCAGAGGGCTGAGACTTGGCCTCTTACCGAGCACAAAGTACTTGAGGATCTGCTTCAGCATCTCCTTCAGGATCTCGGGGTGGGTGATGGAGTTCAGCAGCCGCCGTTTCTCTGGCTGGGAGAAGATAATGTTTCCCAGAGCCTCACGATTTATCTCGCCGTTCTCCAGGAGGATCCCGGTGCCAAAGTGCTGCAGGATCTGCTGATGGGCCTTGGAGTGGGGCTGCACCACTGAGAACATCAAACAGCCGGGGGTGAGAGCTGGTTTTACAGCAGTGTTTGCATCAGCAGCCGCCCCCAGACGGGGTTTGGTCATTAACTAACGGAGCTGGCTCTCCCCGTGGCAGCACATCTGCCTCCAGCACATCTGCCTCGGCACCAGCTCCTGGCAAAGCCCTCCCAGCCCAAGGTCCCTTGGAGGGCTGACACCTCTCTGGGGATCAAAGCATCCTGCAGACATTAATTCAGCACCACGAGCCTCCTGGCACGTGCTGCTGCTCGGGGTGACAAGTCAGCAGGGCAGGCAGGAGGGCACAGCGATGGCCACATGCCAGGGCAGGGCCAGGAACTGGGCTGAGCCAATTCCCACTGGTGAGGAATCAAGCAGGAGATCCCAGAGGGACCAGGACCAGCTGAAAACTTTAGCACTGCGTGAACACACACGGCTACAACTTGGCTCTGGCTGCTACTGAGGTGAGTCTTTTTACTGTCTTTGACCTCAGTCACTAAATTCTTCAGGAAAATGAACACAAAAACCCTCTAAAAGCTCAATCCCCAATCAGCCCTTGCAGGGACTCTGATGCTACAGGAGTGTATAACTTTAAAGCCACAAAAAAAAAAAAAATCACGAACAAAAGGGATGCAGCAATAAAATCATAATTAAGCTCCAGCTGAGGGTAACCACAGTGAAGGACAGACCAGATAATCATGTCTCCCAAATCCAGGAACATTGCCACAGGTTGTAACCTCAGGCCAACCTCATAAAAGTCTTTAAGACCAATTTCTTCCTCCCGTGGAATATCACATGGAGGCAGTTTCAGGATGGGTGAAATCCATATAGTAAACAAACACGTATAAAAAAGGAATTGGAGGAAAATAAAGTGATTGGTAGAGAACTGACACAGAGTATCTGTAGTGTTTTCCCACCGTCTCTGAGGGCTTTTAGCACCTCCAGCAAATTTCCTGCACCTCGAGGGGAATTACAGTGCAATAAAATGTTAAAGCATCACAGCTTTGAGTGGCTACACAGTAAGTTCTTCACCAAACAAAAAAGCTCAGGCACTTCCAAATGACACCACTGCACCACAGCTTGGTCGCAGCCCCTGGACCTGCCACATGCAGGATCACAGCCCTCAGAATCCCACAATGGTTTGGGTTGGAAGGGACCTTAAAGCCCATCCAGTGCCACCCCTGGCCATGGGCAGGGACACCTTCCACTAGACCAGGTTGCTCCAGCCTGGCCTTGGACACTTCCAGGGATGGGGCAGCTGCAGCTTCTCTGGGCAACCTCTGTTCTCCTCGTTCTCCCTGTGGGATGGAGGGATTAACATCTCTTGGGTAATCAGGGAGAGCAGGGTCTGCTCCAGCCCTGCTGAGGCAACAGGTCTGGAATTCTGGCTCTTCCCTCTAGCCCAGGCAACACATTTTGAGAGCAGCAAGAGGCAGGTGTGCAGTGCAGGAGCACAGACTGAACTCCCTCTGACCTGGGAACTCTGGAGCCTCTTTCTCTTTGAGCACATTAATTTTGTGGTGTGATCTCTCAGTGTCACCAAGCAAATGACATCCAGCACAGAGAGACATGCCCTTTCAAGCCTGTTAGTTATCCCACTCGACATAACAGAGCACACGGATGGGTGTCCTGGATGTCAGGGAGGACACTGGATTAGCCAAGGGAACAACATTAATTTTACCTGGAGCTGGCTTTCAAAGCCGGCAAACATCACACTCCAGGAGAGGGAAACTCAGGGCACGATCTCCCCGCGGTGTTTCTCAGGACATGATCTTTTTTTCTTTATTAAAAATATATCCCAGTTCCAATCCCCCTCCCCGCGAGGCAGCTGCTCCACAGCCTCATGGAGTGGGAAGCAGGAGGAAAACACTTCGGTGTACCCAGAGCACCCTCTGCCGTCAGCGCCTCCCAGCAGCGATCCCTGTTGTCAGGGGAGCCTCAGGGAGCAAGAGCAGCGACGGAACACTCACCCTCTCTGGCAATAACATCAGCGTCGATCACGGCACAGCCCAGCTCCCGGAGCACAGCCACCACCGTGCTCTTCCCCGATGCAATTCCACCCGAGAGTCCCACCAGGAACATCGTGCTCTGAAAGGGGAAGAAAAGAGCTGGAAAACGTGCCAGGACAGGGCCATTTTGCTCCTGCTGGGCACATCAAATATTTAGCCTAAAACAGGCAACTTCGTTCCAAACTCATTTTCGTACATTCTCAGGGTGTCACTGAGACATCAGCAGGATTTTGGCACCCTCTGGGCTGGGTATCCCTGTTTCACAGGTTTGGTTAAACAAGGCTTCCCTGGACCCTCCTAACTCTGGATGTGCCACTTGAGCCAGCCCTAAGTTCCTCCAGCTGGTTTATCTGCAGCTGCAGCAACTCATTCTCCTTTAGCATCTGCACCATCAAACCAGAGTCTCACCTATGGCAACCTAAATCATGGAATGGTTTGGGTTGGAAGGGCTCTTAAAGACCATCCAGTCCCACCTCCCTGCCATGGACAGGGACACCTTTCACTAGACCAGGTTGCTCTAAGCCCTGTCGAACCTGACCATGGACACTTCCAGGGATGGGGCAGCCACTCCGTGGCAACCTGTGCCAGGGCCTGCCCACCCTCACAGGGAGGAATTCCTTCCCAATATCCCATCTATCCCTGCCCTCTGGCACTGGAAAGCCATTTCCTCTTGTCCTGTCCCTCCATCTCTTGTCCCAAGTCCCTCTCCAGCTCTCCTGGAGCCCCTTTAGGCACTGGAAGGGGCTCTCAGGTCTCCCCAGAGCCTTCTCTTCTCCAGATGAACACCCCCAGCTCTCCCAGCCTGGCTCCAGAGCAGAGGGGCTCCAGCCCTTGGAGCATCTCTGTGGCCTCCTCTGGACATGCTCAGAAAAATCAGAGGTTGGTGAGGGTGACCAGGAGCAGTGACAAAGAGGAAGAACTCAGATAACATCTCAGCCTGGGCTGGGAACACGAGGACTGGGAGGGAGAGCCCAGCTCCGTCCTGCAGCCGGGTATGGAGATCAGAGACCTCTGACACAATGGGGACACAGAGACCACAGGGTACATGTGAATCCCATTCCCACACTGCCTGGCAGCCCAAAGGGCATAGAAACCACAGCTCTGAGCAGCAAACTGGTGTCTGTGAGCTGGGAAACACGGCCCTGGACACAGAGCCTGTGCCTGCCCACGGCCCCCAGGCTGGGAGGGGGTCGGTGACCCCCAGCTCCTCTCACAGCTCCATCCCTCCCTGCTCCACCCAGACCCTGCAATCCTCTAAATCCTGCTCGTGCCCTTTCCAAATCAAAGGGCTCAGCAATGCTGGGGCAGCTCTGGAGGGCTGAGGGGGTCCCTGGGAATATCTGCAGCCCAAAAAGGCAACAGCAGGCAGTGAATGAGCCCCGTGTCCCTCTTCCAGCCCCAGCCCAGAGTGCCCAGGGATTTGTGCAGCTGAGTCCTGCAAATCCCCAAGGACAGAGGGCCCAGCTCTGCTGTCACTTTGTCCAAGATGATGCAACACCCATGAATGAGGAGCCTGACCCTCCCCTGCCCCAGCTTGGGTTGCAAGGGTGCCCCTTGAATCTGAGAAGGAACCGTCTCCATGACCTTTGGCCAGGAGCCACAGGTGGCCGCCCCTCAGCCCCCTCTTGCCCAGACCCAGCTCCCAGTAAGCCCTGCACCCCAAACCCAACAATCTCAGCCACCCTTGCTCTTCCCAACCAGGTTCTGGTCTCTCCCCTCCCTCCAGACCCCCGAAAAACTCTGCCCACCCCGGACCCAGGTACCTTCTACCTGCACTGCCCCCCACAAGCAGGGGGAACACGGGGCTGCAGGAGGGCTGAGATGGGTGAAAACACAGCACTGTGTCCCTTGGGCTGGAAAACAAGCAGAAAAAAGACACTCTAGTCATAAAACCAGGACCCAGATCCACAGTTTGGGGGGAGAAGGGGGTAGGTGAGGTCTGTGGCAGCTGGGAGAAGCTCAGCAGAGGGAAGAGGCAGAGCTGGAGCAAAGGCCAGAAGCTGATGCCAGCCCACAGCAGCACCACGTGCTCTTTCCCCTTCCCAGGCCAACAGATGGGGATAACTCCAGCAGCAACAAGGGGGAACAATCCAAAAGGAATCAGAAAGGGCACTCCTGACAAACAGCAGTGCTTTGGGGAAGGTTGATGAACACCCCAAGCAGGACCTGGACCCCCCTTTCCTTGTATTATGGTGGGCTTGGAGTGACAGAGGGGCTGTTTATTTATCCCAGCAGGTTAAAATCCTGCTCTCCCCCCAGGACTTCATAAACCTGCAGCTGGAGCCTGGGAGGAGGATCCTCACAGGAGCTGCACCAGGAGGATCCACATCACAGGGGTGGAGGTTCCACATGCTTGTTTTTTTTAAAAATACACTAAAAACTGCTGCCCACGGAGAGTAAACACAGGGCTGTAACCGCAGCAACCTCGGTGTTCTGGCCTCCAGCCTGAGCTGGGACTTGCTCCCAAACAACCTGCTATTTCCATCCCTCCAACGCCTGGAATCACTGCAGGGGGAGGCAGCCCCTGGAAGGGTTATCCTGGAATCCGGGGCTGGCAACGCGTGTGCTGTCCAAGGGCATCGGTATCTGAGGAGCCCGCGGCTGGAGAGGGGCCAGCCCGCTCCTGCAGGTGCTACAGCCACGAGCCAGAACCAGCTTTCCCAAAAACACACCGTTTTCGGGGCTATATTTGGCCTGTGCCGACTAAATCAGAGGTGGGGAAAGACCAACCCCGAGGCACAGAGGCTGCTCAGGCTGCAAAACTGTCCCAGCAGGGACGCACAGGGAGAAGCGCCGGGGGCAATGAGGAAAGGGGTTTTAAAGCACCGAGAGGCCCCAAACTCCCCCGTGTCCCAACTCCTCCGGTTTCCGAGGTAGCACAACCCGCCAGGCCCAGCGCGGGGACCTGGGGATGGAGCAGGAACGTCCTCCTGCAGCCCCAGCGCTCGCCTCGAGGGGGCTGCCGTTAAAAGGGGAACAAATGTAATGAAATAGGGCGTTAATTGGCGGGGAAAGAGCCGCCCCGGCCCCGGCCCCGGCCCAGCCCCGCCACGGGCCCCTCGGCCCGCCCTCACCCACTCACCCCCTGCCCGGCTTCAGGCGCCCCACAGTGTCCGGCGCGCCTATTGGCTGTCGGGGAGCCGGCTGCCTCTCCCAGCCAATCGGCGCCACCCTCATTGGGCCCGGCCCGCCCTCCCGAGACGGAAGCGGGCGCACATGCGGACGCGCGGCCTCGGCGTGGGCATGGGCGGCCGAAGGGCGGGCAGCGGCTCTCGCCGCGGCGGGGGCTCCCCGGTGCGACGGAGCCCCTCTGCGCCCGGAGCCCCGCCCCGGGACGCCCCCAGAGGCCGATGGGAAGTGTAGTCCCTGCCGCGGCGCGGCCCGGCCCCCCCGTGCCCGCGCAGACTACCGCTCCCGGCATGCTCCGCGGCGCGCCGACCAATCGCGGTGCGCCTTGTTGCGGGGGCGCGGCCGGCGGCCAGGCCCCGTTTCAAGATGGCGGAGGACAGTGAGACAGCAGTGAGGCGGCCGCCGGCCACGCCCCCGCGGCCGGCGGCGGAGGAGAACGACCACGAGCACTGCAGCGACTGCGAGAACGAGGCGGAGCACGGCTCCAACCGCGGGTGAGCGGCGGGCGGGGCCGCGCGGCGGCGGCCGGGCCCATTGAGGCAGGGCAGCGGCCGGGAAGTGAGCGGTGCCCCGCCCCTCCCGCGCGCTGATTGGCCGGCGGGCAGCGTCCCGCGCTGGGATTGGTCGAGCCGCACGTCAATCTGGCGGAGGGGGCGGGGCCCGGCGGCGCCCATTGACGGGCATTGCGGGCGCGTGTCCGAAATTTGGCAGGGCCGGACGGGGGGGGAACCTTGGCCGGGAATGGGGGATCCATGGACGGGAATGGAGGAGAGCCTTGGAAGGGAATGGGGGATCTATGGACGGGAATGGGGGAGCCATGGACGGGAATGAAGGATCCATGGACGGGAATGGGGGATCCGTGGACGGGAATGGGGGAGAGCCTAGGCCGGGAATGGGGGAGAGCCTTGGCCGGGAATGGGGGAGCCTTTTCCAGGAATGGGGTGAGCCTTGGCCAGGAATGGGGCACCCATGGCCAAGAATGGGAACCCATGGCCAGGAATGGAGGAGCCTTTGCCAGGAATGGGGTGACCCATGGCCAGGATTGAAGAAGCCTTGGCTGCGGATTGGTGACCCTTGGCTGCGGGTGGGTGACCAATGGCCGTGGATCGGCGACCATTGACCATGGATCAGTGACCATTGGCCCCAGGTGCCTTTTCCTGGCAGGAACCGGCCCCATCAGCAGCTCTTCTCGCCCTGGCCTCAGGGTGTGCCTCTCTGAAGCCCTCCCCTGCCAGTCCCAGCCCCTTCCTGGCATCTCCGTGCCCACCATGAACACCCAGCATGGTGATCCCTCTTCCTGGAGCGTGTGGCATCCCTGTGCCCTGCAAGAATCCCAGGATTCTGCACGCCCATCCCGTTGTTATCCTACACAGGGCACTCCAGCCGTGTTGTGGCTGGAGGTGTGGAATGGTGGAATAACAACAGTGAGGACGGGAGTGAGCACAGGCAGCCAGGCAGGGCCTTATCGGTAGGGAAGAGCTGGAATGCCAAACATGGCACCCTCGTTACTCACTGCCTTAATTAACACAGCGCACAGCACCGTGCCCGGGGTTTGCAGGAGAGGCTTCGTCCTCATTCCAGCCGGGAATGGGCGTGTAGCAGGTGGCTTTCCAGAGGTTTCCAGTGGTTCTGTGCCTTGTGCTTCCCTGCCCTAAGCCTCGCTGGGCTCCTCCAGCTCACCTGGAGCCCCAACAGGTGTGCAGAGCATGGTCCTGAGGAGCCCTTCTCCCTCCACCCGTGGGCAATCCCGCCCACCCAGCCACGGGAGCAAGTAAAAGGTCACGCAAGAAATATCACAGAGGCCTTTTTTGTGACAGCACAGCTGCCCATGTATATTTCATTTGCCTCCCGGGTGTGGCACCGTGTCTCGCTTTAATCGGTTTAGCCGCGCTCAGGGAGGTTTTTATTTTCTTTCCCTCTGACATGATTAGGTTTGTGGGAGCCAGAGCTGAGCAGAGCACAGACACGGTGCTTAATCACAGCCATTTCCCAGCCCAGCGGTTCCTGCTGCCCTTTCTGCCAGGAAAAGGTGTGTTGTGGGGTGGGCATCACTCCTACCACCCCGAGGAGCTGGAATGCTGTTGCCTGCAGGTGCCACAAGCTGGCTGGGGAATGTCCAGCAGGAAAGAGCTTGGATTGCTTGGGAAATCACATTGAAAGTGTGGCTGGTGGGCACAGGGATGAAGAGCACAAGGCAGGGGGCCTTTGGAGCTCTCTGGCAAATCTGCCCCTCCCAAAACCTGATGGGGACCCACTCAGGAGGGATGAGGCAGTGGGAAAGGTTTTCTGTCTGGATGCATGTTGGTTGTGTTGATTCCATACCATCACACCCTGCTGGGGTGTGGGAGTGTTTCGGGTCACCCCAGTGGCACTGTCCCCAAAAACAAGGCAGGGGAAGGGCCTGGAGGTGCTGGCGTTTTCAGAGCCACACTTGGAGTCCTGTCACTGCCAGTCTGTGCTGGGAGTCACTGGATCTTGGCACTGAGGTTTCAAACATGAAAGTATTCCTTAGTGAAAGCAGTACTTCCTTTTAAGGACAGGAAAGAGGAATTGGGTTTCCTCAGACTCATTCCCCTGTCAGCGCTGGGAAGTGGCTGCACTGCTCTCTGCTGTGGCCATCCAAGTTGATTTTCCAACGAAAAGACTCCCACTTTGGTGTTTATCATGTGTTTCTTTGTGTGGAGAGAGCTTCTGCCGAGTCCCTGATGTTTGTGGAGGGTTTATTCCCTGGCTCTGGAAAGGCAGGGACACTGCCATAGGCTCAGCCTGGTGGGGTTTGTCATCTCACAGGCAGCAAGGACGGCGGTGACACCAAGGATTGGAGCGTCCCAGCTCCATGAAGTGAGTCAGTTCCAGACAGGAAGAGGTTGGGAATGCCCTGCAGCACAGCTGGCCTGTTGCTGGGTGGGTTGTCAGGGGTAAAGGGGCTTTTCCACAGGGGGAGCTGCCAGTTTGGCAAGCCCTGCCTGCACTTAACCATGAGAGGATGTTTCCTGGGACAGCCACATGTGGAATTTAGTTGTAGGTGTTGTATGGAGCACAGTGACTGACTGAGCTCTGCCATCTGGAGATCCTCCCTCCCTCCCTGGCCCCTAACGAGATTACAGCCTAAGCACTGCTCCTGATTAGCCTCAGGTTTGGCACAAGGATTTTCCAGCACCTAAATAGGGAGCTGAGATCTACTCTCTCATCTAACACCTTCCAGCCTCTCACCAGGCTGAGGGAGCCATGGGGAGCCGAGCTTTCCCCTCCTTGTGCTTCCTCCCTCACCATGCAAAAAACCAAAGCCCTCAGATTTGGGAATACAGCAGGAACACCCACAGATTCAGGTGATGTGTCTGGTGTTTTCCAGCCTCCAGAGGCTGAAAACACAGTCAGTCTGAGCAGGTCTCACCCTTGACAAGCCAGGCTGGTGTATTTAGGTGCTTCCAAAAATGAGTTTTTGAGATCACTTAGGTTATGGGTGTTGTTTTGTGGGCAGTGGTTTGTGCTGGTGCCTTTCCCTCCAACTCAAGGAGCTGCTTGGTAGTGGGAAAAGAGGGATTGGAGTGCCAGGCAATGGCCATGATGATGGTGATGCCTTTCCCAGGAGAAGGGAAGAGTGTTTTCCTTAACCAGAAAAGGGACCATCTTGATCCCACAGGGAGCCAGGAGATGTTTTGCACAGCACAGCCAACGTGCCCTTCTCCACCTACTTCACCTTTCTTGGGAATGGAAAGGGGATCTGGGAGGAAAAGAGCCCTAAGTGCAGCTGGGACGGCCTGTTGGATGGGAGCTGGGCTGGCAGCTCCCCCTTCCTGGGGGTGAAGCTGCTTCAGCCCTCTCGCCTGCCTGGGTCGGGTCAGCTGTGGCAGCTGGGATTTTGGATGGAGGTGGCTTGTCCCAGAACACTGGTGGGACATTGTCATTAATTTGGGGAGTGTCAGGGGGGCTGCAGCTGCCCTGGATAAAGAAGATATTTGCTTTCCTAACTAGATTTATAATACCTATAATTACTGTTCTTCTGGGTGTATAGAGAGTTGGTCCTTTGGGTTTTCCAGCGTTTTCCTACACGCTGTTGACTCCTGCTGGGTTGGTTTTCATCTTCTTCATGGAGCAGAGCCCTTCCCCAGGCCACAGCACCTGGGAATGCCAAACTTCATCCCACCTTCTGCCACCCTGATTTCTTGCAGGTCACGCCAGCTTTGCCCATAAATCAGGGGGGTTTTCTCAGCACTTCCACCTGCGCGCCCGGCGTGGCAGGGCCGAGCTCATTAGCACCAAGCTGGGAGTTGACAGCTCTGATTTATGGAGCAAAGCGACGCCCACGGAATACGAGGGGAGCATTTTGTTTGTCGCATCCGACACCTGCAGCATCCCAGCGTGGGGCTGAGCTGGGAAAACGTGTCCGTCTCCTTTGGAAGGGGCGGCTTCCAGAGCCGGATGTGCTCAAGAATTCCCCTCGTGCTGTTAAAATTGGGAGGAAATGATTTGGATGTGGTTTGGCTCAGCCCAGGAGCTCGGTGTGGCCGGGATGTGCCCGGTCCCACCCCTGCTCCTCCCCGAGGAGCTAAAAAAGCTGTCACACATTTGTCACCGAAATCAACAGCGGTGTCAGCACCGCCGTGCTGGGATTAGCACTGCTGTCATGTCTGAGCCGCAGCTCCCGGGTGGAGGCAAAGCCCTTTCCTGGCAGCAGGAGAGAAGGTGAGATTCCCCCCAGGGATGGTTCAGCAGCGCCACGGGATGCTGGTCCTCGGAGCTGCAGCTTTGTGACTGCTTCTCTCTCTCTCTCTCTCTGCTCTCCTGCAAGTGCTTCATGTGCTTCTGGAGAAGAGGGGGGCTTCTCTTCACCCCTGATGCACAGCGTGTTCCCCATGCCAGTAATGCTTCCTGTCTCCTGGTGTTTGTGCTGGTAGATTTTCTGATCCTTTTCCTTTGATTCCTGCTAATTCCTTTTCCCCAGCACGTGCTGCTGTTCAGGTTTTATCCAGGGAAAAACTTCCCCAGCCCAGTGGCTGCATGTCCTGCAAACCAGCCATCTCTGCTCTGCAGGGCAATGCTCACCATGCCAGGTTTCTGTGCTACATCCACAGGCATCTCCTCACCCAGCCCTCCCATCTTCATCCCTCAAAACCCACATCTCTCCATCCACTTTCCCCTGCTTTCATAACCCACTTGCTGCTCAGCCCAGCGATTTCATAGAATGCTTTGGTTCCAACCCCCCTGCCATGGGCAGGGCCACCTTCCACTTGTATTTTTTTAAGCTTTCTTCCTCTCCCAGCTCCTCCTTGTTCTGGCCTCACCGAAATAAACAGTGGGATGCTGCTCCAACATATTTTCCAGTATGTTTCTTCTTTTTTCTCCTGCTCCACCCTCTTCACCACTATCTTGTGTTTGGTAAAGACATGAAGCTGCTCCAGGAGTGTGTTGTGCTTGGGGGGTTTCCAGGCTGGCTGATGGGCAGTCCCTGCTTATGAAAGCAACAGTCGTTTTGGGGTGCAAGGAAAGAGACACCTCTGTTGTAGAGTAAAAATGCACTGACTAGGATCCTAAGCTGAGATTTGGGAAAGAAGAGGTCAAGGTCTGTGGGCACAGGAGGGCAGGGACACATCCCACAGCATCCAGGCTGCTGGGGGGTCCCCTGGAGCAGGAGAGACAGACCCAGTGCCTCAGAGCTCATACCTGTTCCCAGCCAACCCTGCTGTGGTGCAGGGGATGGTGCCTGTCAGTGCTGGGCGTGGGGTTGTGGGTGCTGGGGGTGTTCTACTTCATGCAAAGAGCACTCCCACCTGGGATTTTCCATGGTTTTCCTCACTGTGCCAAGCCAGACACAGATTGCCATCCCCAGTGAACACAGAGGGAAGATGCTGAGGTTTTACTGCAGAAGCCACTTGGCAGCACTGACAGGGCCAGGACAGAGCTGAGCCGTGTGCTGGCACAGCCTGTCCCCCAGCTTGCCTTGCAGAACACCCCTCGTGTGTGGCTGGCAGCTGGCAGAGCACCCCTGGCCTCGTGTCCCTCCCTTCTCCCCTCTCATTCCTGTGCTCAGACCCAGTCCAGGGTTGAATTTCCCCCTGAGCCATGACCCTCCCGGAGGCTGTGACCTTGTGTTGGGGACCATTGGCTCCTGCCAGGTTTGGGGTGCCTCAGCTCTACGGCAGTAACATCACCTGTCCTGTGTCCGAGCATCTCATGCAGGACCATGGGATCATCATCATGAGATCCCATATGCCATGCCAGGAGCAGGCAACTCTCCTGTGTTTTGGCATCAGGATGGTTATGGGTTTGCCATCAGCAAGCCCAGGCTCAGTGTGGTGTTTCCCCCCCTGTGGCTGTTTTGGGGTGGTCATCATCAGGATGTCCAGGGCTGCCCTGCATCTCTGGAAGGAGGAGCAATGCCCTGCGGCACTTCCCACCCTGCATTCCCACAGGTTTGCTGCTCAGTCTCGATTTCCCAGCTCCAACATAACACTGTAATAATTTTCCAATAAACTGCGTCTCTCCCCCTAGAGCATCACCTGTGCAGGGGGGGTGACACTCAACACAGTGTTCTTGGCCACCAGCCCTTCCATGGAGCCTGGACCTGCTGCAGGGCCTTGTCCCCAGGGCTGGATCAGCATTTGCTGCTCCCACATGCATCCTTGGGCGCAGAGAGGAGGAAGAAGCCAAAGCTGGGCATCCCACCACTCCACAGGGTGGATTTGGGCATACGTGGCCAATTAAGGTTATGTGACAGCAGAGATGTGGCAGAGATGCACAGTCCCTACTGCAGAGCACTCCTGCAGGGTGGGAGGGTTTGGTGCTGGTCCCTTTTTGGGAGCTCACAGGGACTTCCCTGCCCTGAAGCAGGCGCTTGGCTGCACCCTCTGTGCACAGACTATTCCCCTTCCTGGAGACTTGCACTCAGCAGGGAGCCTGTATTTTCTTTAGAGAGCTTCAGACACCCAATAGATGTCTGCCCAAAAGAAAACCCCAAGGCTCCAATGGTGTTTCTTTTGTTCCCCAGGGGCCTGAGTCCAGCAAATGACAGCGGAGCCAAAAAGAAGAAAAAGAAACCCAAACGGAAGAAAGAGAAAGGAGGAGGAGACCAGCCCGACCAGGCTCAGGACCAGCCAGTGAAGGTGACCAGCCCCTTCCTGGAATCACAGCCTCACACACCAGCCAGCCCTGTCCTGGACCTCTCCAGTGTAGCTCAGGGCAAGGAAGGAGTTCCCAGTGCTGGTGTTAGGCACTTGGCTGCTCAGTAAACTTCAGTTGCAGAGTGATTTCCCCGCCTGGCTCTGTGCGTGGGAATTCCTGTTGCTGCAGAAGGTGTTTGCAGAGCGCTCTGGGGACAATGCAGTCCTTGGCTGGGTATCCCAGCCACTTCCAGGGTCACACTGGCGCCTCTGAGTTGCTCTTCCCAGACACCATCTGCTTGTCACAGGCAGGAACTGCCACACTGCCACCTGCCAGCTGCCTGTCCTGCCGGCAGCAGCACAGGGGTGACACCTGACGGTGGTGATCTTTGGCTTGATTATCACAAGAACAGCAGCCAGGGAGAGCAGGGCTTGTCTTATCCCTCCAGGGTTTGCCTGATTCTCTCCAGCAGCCAGTGATTGGGGAAGGAGTGTGGGACATGCAGGGTTTGTCCCTGCCAGGGTGGCACCTTCCCTTCCCTTCCCCTCCACTCCTGTGGCAGGGGACACACCAGCAGAGACTGCTTCCTGTCTGATGCCCAGTTCCCATCCAAATATTTCAAATATTTTGTCCATCTGACTGTGCAGAGCTTTAAACTGGGGCTTTGTGTTTTCCAAACTAAATTCCTTAGGGATCAGGGAGGAGCTGGGGTTGGGAATTCAGTGCAGAGCCACCCACCCTGAGGAAGAGGAGGAGTCTTTCATCTTGACTGAACCTCTCTGCCTTGTCCTAGTCTGCAGTGCTCAGAGACTCCTGTGGAAGCTGCAGTTTGTGGATACAGATCCAGCTTAGACGGAGGAGGGTGAACAATGAGAGAGAAAAGCCATTGCAGGAATCCCCAGCACTGGCTGTGGGTTGATCCAGGGTGCCCCTGCAGGGTGTGAGGAGGGAAGTCTTGCTCCTGGGGTTCACAGCACCCTCTTACCTGAAGCTTAGAGCATTTTCAGGCAGTCCATCTGTCCCCTTTGACCCAGGAGTGCCTAAAAACCAGGTGTAGGTGTGTGGCAGGTGGCTGGTGGAAGGGTTAATCCCTCCTGTAGAGGACTAAGGCTGGAAAGGGGATCTCCTGCCTGCTCTCCCCTTCCTGGCAGTGCCCCAAGGCAGAGTCTGCTCCAGGATCCCCTCAGGAGCAGTTGAAGTACAGACCTGGTGGCTCAGCTTACTCACTTTGCCTTTCTACCCTCCTTTTCTGCCCTTAGGTGAACTCTTTACCTGCTGAGAGGATCCAGGAGATTCAAAAAGCCATCGAGCTCTTCTCTGTAGGTCAGGGCCCTGCCAAAACCATGGAGGAGGCCAGCAAGAGGAGCTACCAGTTCTGGGACACGCAGCCAGTGCCCAAGCTTGGTATGTGCAGCCCCCTCAGTGTTCTGTGGGCCCTGGGGGGAAGCCTTGTGGTCCCCAGGTGGCTCCAAGAAGCCCTCAGAGAAGCCTGGAAAAGCTGGCGTGGCCACCAAGTGAATCCCTGGTTGGCCTGGGCTTTGAAGGCATCAAAAACCATTTCTTACCATTCAGCACAGAGGGCTGACACTTCAGACATCTGATTTGATGCCTCCTGCGTTTGGGCATCCCTTAATCCTGGCCTTTAGTCCTTCAGTTGGGTCCCCAGCCCTCTGTGCCCAAGTTTCATGCACTGTGTTGTCATATCCTATGGACTTGGAGCTATCCAGCTCTCCCGTTTTGGGGGGTTGAAGCTTCCCATCAAGAGTTTCAGCTTGGGTTGAGTTGGGGCTGGATGGTCATAGAAGCTGCTGTGGGAAGCAGATCCATGTGCTGAGCTGCCACATCCTTGGTTTGTTGGGCTCACGTCCCCTCGGGCTTTGGCAGACCTTGGGACTGAGCCAGGAGAGGTGGTGGGAGAGGGGAGACATGGACCTCGAACCATTGCACCCCAAGCTCATCTAAAGATGGAGAACCCTTTTCTTCATCCCTTCTTTCTCCTGTGGACATCCCAACTGTGCTTCCCAGCTCCAGTCCTTGCTCCAGCCCTTTCCCTTGCTCCTGCCAGCCTGTGGCAGGGGGATTGCTGTGGGTACCATGGCAGGAGCTCTGGGCAGTGGAGTGGATCTGGCAGGAGGAGGGATGTGTCAGGCAAAGCTCCCTGGCTGGAAGGCCCTCCTTCCCAGGCTAATTGGAGCAAACCTGCCATGTTCCCAGGATACCCAGATTGCTTCACTTCATCTCCCCTTGTCTGCATCCCCCAGAGCTCAGGAGAGCTAAAGAATGAGCCCAACCTCATCGTTTCTGGATTCAGCTGGGGCTTGACATGGCTTTAAATTGGCTGCTCCTCAGTAATTCCCGTTATGGGGTTGTGTCCAACCCCTCTTGCTGCAAATGCCATATGTGATTTCCTTTCCATGGGAATTCTCTTTCCACATTGTCAGCACCACTCTGAGGCTTTTTTGGGGTCTCAAAACCTTCTTGCTGGGAGTGATGCTCCCAGCTTTGTTCTGGTGATATCACAGTGAGGTGGCACAGGGTCATGTGAGGCAGCAAAGCCTGGTCTTACACTTTTCCCTTTTTCCCAAGGATCCTGGACACGGCAAACATCGTTTCTGCTGGGGTGAACCCTGGAGAAAGGGTGGAAGGTGTCTTTTGTGGGGGTGGAAGGCACAAAACAACCCATCCCTCTTAATACCATGTTTCTGGCTGTGCCCTGGCTGGCAGTCACTCACCATGTCCCAGTGTTCCTCGTGGTCCTTGGGAGCACACTCTGGCACTGTTTACGGCTGGATAACAGAAGGGCTGTGGAATCTCTGGGGCCGGATTTCAGAGCAGTTCAGCACCTGCTCCAAACAGAGAGGGCGGCCAGGGGTGAGCCTTTCTGGAAGCTGCCCGGGCTGGGTGTGAAGGGGGGAAGTTCTTGCTATGGGCTTTCATCACCCCCCCGCATTGCCTGGAAACCTTTTCAATGCCTTTTTAAGGGAATTCCTAATTAGCACAACTCACTCCTCCTGGCAGCTCTGAGGTGATGCCGCTGTGCCGACGTCCCTGAGAAAGCCGGAGCCAGAGCTGACACCTCCTGGCTGAGTTGGGGCTTTAGGAGTCAGTGGTTTCACAACAAAAGTTGTGCTGTTCACTGCGGCTCTTCCTTGGGCACAGTGGGCAGGAAACCCAGACTTGCCAAGTGGCAGAGGCCAGAGCTGGCTGGAGAATCACCATCCCACGGAGCGGCTCACGGGAAAGCACTGGCCAAGGCTGGGATTGTGGGGATGGGGAAGGATAAGGCATCACCCCTGGGCCTGGAAGCTGTAGCTGTGGCTGTGTTTGGTCACCTGACCAGCTCCACTGTTGCCTTGGAAGGAGTTTGGATTCTTTGCCCTGTGTTGTCCCAAATGGGGAGGGTGAAGTGACAATTGCTGTCTGCCTGCTCCAGGGACCTGGGGTGGGACATGAGACATGTTGCTCACCAGACTTAGTGTCTTGGAGGCTTGGCCTCACACTGTGAGAAATTCCATGGCTCCCTGCTCTGTCTTACAGGAGAAGTGGTGAACACCCATGGCCCGGTGGAGCCGGACAAGGACAATATCCGTCAGGAGCCATACACCCTGCCCCAGGGCTTCACCTGGGATGCCCTGGACCTCGGGGACAGGGGCGTGGTGAGTACAGGCTCACCTCTGTTGGAAGGGCATCTCATTTGGCAGTGCCATGCTTGGAGATGGTTTTGGGGATGGAAACATGTCCTTCACCACACCAGGAGACTCTCCAGCTTGGTGTCCCACCATGTCCATGGAGCTGGATGGGTTTGATTTCCCCCACTGCTCTTCCCTCTCACCCATCCCATGTTGGCTAGCTTGGCTTGGTTTCTCCAAGTAGAATGCTTGAAGCCAGGAGTTTTCCCTTAAGAAAGCCTTTTAGACCATGACCCACCTCCCTGGGAGATGATCCAAGGGCTTCCTGTGTCCCTCTGCTCACCCTATTCTGCCCCAGCACCAGTCCAGGAGCCCAGAGCAGGGGGCTGTGCCAGTGGCAGGGACAGGGCTGCACATGGGCCACACACAAAGAGTTCAGGATCCCTTCTCAGGGCAGCTGGGGCAGGTGATGGCTGAGTAACCTCCTTAACCTTTGTGGTCTGTGCTGCTGTAGCTGAAGGAGCTCTACACACTGCTCAATGAGAACTACGTGGAGGACGACGACAACATGTTCCGGTTCGATTACTCTCCCGAGTTCCTGCTGTGGTGAGTGACACCAGGAGTGTGGAGCAGAGGGTGTTGGATGCTGAAAAGCCTTGTCCCAGTGACAGCACCGCAGCTGCCTTTGCTCATCCCATCTCACTTCCTCCTGAAATGTCCCTTCCCCATCTGTCACCATGCACAGTGTCCCAGGGACACTGCAGGGGGGCTGTCACCCACCCCTGCCTGCCTCTGGCTTCTTTGAGGTATGGGACCCTAAAAGTGGACCTTTTTGGTTTGATCCCTCAAATGTTTGTGAAAATTCCAGCAGCTGAGGAACTCCTCAGTGCCCTGGGGCTGTGGGATAAAGGTGTCTGCCAAGTGATACTGCCAGCAATTACCCTTGGAGTCCTGTTGCAGTAGGGCTGTTTGCTCAGAGTGTTCCTGAATCGAGGAACAGAGATTTCTTCCTGTGTCACTAGTGAGGAGTGGCTTTGGCCACGGAGGGCAGGAGTTGCCCTGGATCCCAGCAGTCCTTGTCACATCACTGTCACCCTCTTGTTCTCCTGCCTGTGAGCAGGACGCAGGGTGTCCCAGGGCAGAGTGGGAGGCAGGAGCAGGCACACTGGGGACATGGGAGGTGACTGCTGAGGTGTGTCTCTCCCCAGGGCCCTGCGTCCTCCAGGCTGGCTGCCCCAGTGGCACTGTGGGGTCCGAGTTGTCTCCAGCAAGAAGCTGGTTGGATTTATCAGCGCCATTCCAGCCACTATCCACATCTATGACACGTGAGTGCTGCTCCACTGTGCTTCTCATCCTGCCTCTTACTGGCATGTGGGGCTTTCTGGGAGCACTGAGAGGGTCTGGCTACGTTGTCCTCCCCAGCCCACAGCCAGACCTTCACCCTTCATCCTTGGAGGAGAAGATGGGGGATATTTGAGATAGTCAGGGAAGCTCTGTACAAGGACATCTTGTAGTTACCAGCCATGAAAGCTCTTTCTCAATGAGTGAGGTCAGCTTAGAGCTCTGGCTTACAGAATTCAGCCATGGCTGGATGGATATATGAAATACCCTGAGCTGGAAGGGACCCCCAAGGATCATCCAGTCCAACCCCTGGCCCTGCACAGACACCCCAACAATCCC
>JAWWEW010000077.1:3515058-3526192 GCA_035583185.1 Anabacerthia variegaticeps
GGCCCTGCACAGACACCCCAACAATCCCACCCTGCCCCTCAGAGCATTGTCCAAACACTCCTGAAGCTCTGACAGCCTTGGGGCTGGGTCCACTGCCCTGGGGAGCCTGGTCAGTGCCCACCACCCTCTGAGGGAAGAGCCTTTTCCTGATATTCAGCATAAACCTCCCCTCACACAGATCCAGATCATTTTTCCTGGGAAAACCTTGGGTAACAGCTTAAGGGAGAGTTCTCCAAACCCAGCCCTTGCCCCTTGGCCTTCCCCAGGGCGTTTGGTCCTCACTCCCTTGAAGGGGCTGGAGGTAAATCACCCAGGGCGTTGGTCTGATCCTCCCAGGTCAGGACAGTCATGTCTCATGCTCTGCATTGTTTCTTCCCCAAGAGAGAAGAAGATGGTGGAGATAAACTTCCTGTGTGTCCACAAAAAGCTGCGCTCCAAACGGGTGGCTCCGGTTCTGATCCGCGAGATCACGCGGCGGGTGCATCTGGAGGGGATCTTCCAGGCTGTTTACACTGCGGGAGTGGTGCTGCCAAAGCCTGTGGGGACGTGCAGGTGAGTGCCTGTGGCTCTCCAAAGATTCCAGCCTGCAGATCTCCCTTCCTGAGGTCCCCTCTGTGGCCAGTAGCATGTGGGATTGCCCAGGGACCAGGAGAGAGTGATGCAAGCCCAGATTTCTCCTCCCCACACTGTCCTTCCTGGATTAAGTCCAGTGGCTTTGCTAAAGCTGCTCATGCAACACAGGAGAGGAGACTTCCAAAGCACAAATGCTTCAGGCCTGTCTTTATCTCTGTGGGAGCTGCTGGCCTGGTGTTCTGAGCTGTAGCCGTGGTTCCCTTGTGCCCCAGGGCCATGTCCCACCGCCAGTGTGTTTCCGCAGGTACTGGCACCGGTCCCTGAATCCTCGGAAACTCATCGAGGTCAAATTTTCCCACCTGAGCAGGAACATGACTATGCAACGTACCACGAAGCTTTACCGGCTGCCCGAGGTGGGTTCCAGCCGGGAGCAGAGCTCAGGAATTGCCCCTCGCTGGGCCAGGCTGGGAGCTGGAGGCACAAACAGCCCGGCCGAGACAGAGTCCTCTGCCTGGAGACCCGGGGTTTGCTCCATGTAGTAAATGACTCTGTCAAGCAATTGTGCTTTATTTAATCTTTGTATTTCTGCCTGGGTACCTGCATTTTAAGGGCAAACTCTTGCAGTTAGAGGACCCTGTGAGGTTTTGTTTGATGGTGAGTCATAGCCTGTCCTCCTGGTAAAACGAGCAAGGCAGATCTGACAGCCTTCATCTGTCCAAACACAGCCTCAGCATGACCTTGGAGTGGGTTAGTCCCTCATTCTTCAGTCACACTGATCACATCTGGCACTGCAGTTGTCCTGCTGGGGAGGTTCCCCAGCTGGATAGGAGAGAAAAAAAAACAAAGCATTAAAATTGCCACCACCTTCCCCGACCTTGTTGGCTCCTTTCTGTCAGCCAGAGCTGCCTGTTTGGGTTGGAAAGTGCTGTTTTGGTGTTGGGCAGCACAAGGCTCCCAGCTCCTGCCTCCTGCCACCACACAGGCACCAGTTGCTGGGGTGGAGCTGCTGATTTTTGCACAGAAACTCAGCCCCAGAGCAGATCTGGGCTTGCTGAGCCATCCCAGTCTTAGATTAGTAATTGAGGCCAACTGGGAATAACATCAGGCATTTCTGTGTGGAGTAAGGACACGTCTCCCAGCCTGTCCCCCCTGGGAGCAGGAGCAGAGATCTGGTGGTGTTAGTGGGCAGGAGGCCACTCCCAGTGGGACCTGGCCTGGCACATGGGGCTCTGGGACGTGCTATGCTCACTGTGATCTTTGCCATCAGTGTCACAGCTAATCACATCCATCCTTTGCTGGGCACACAGGGCTGGGCTGGGGGGCTGAAAACAGGCTGATCTAAGCAGAGAAGATCTCCACGCTGCCTGCTGGAGAGCCCTTGGGTGATGGAAACCACTGTGCACACAACAAAATGATTTGTCCCACTTTCTGTAGACTCCCAAGACTCCCGGCCTGCGGCCCATGGAGCACAGGGACATCTCTGCTGTGCACAAGCTCTTGACCGAGTACCTGAAGCAGTTCCACCTGACGCCTGTGATGAGCCGAGAGGAGGTGGAGCACTGGTTCTTACCTCAGGAGAACATCATCGACACCTTTGTGGTAGAGGTGAGGGGCAGGTTTGGGATGGGGGTTTTCTTGGGTTTTCTCTCCACTGGAGCTGTGGGAGCGCTCGGGGAACTTGCAGTGAGATGCCCTTCCAGGGTGGGAGTTTGCTGGAGGATGGTGCCTCCATCCTGGGATACCCCAAGTCTCCTCCCACCCATCACTCTGACTGGAAAAGCCCCTCTAAGGTTCCACCTGGGCTTTATCCCAGCTCTGGTGTCTCGTCTACCTTCCAGAGCGCCCCAGGGGAGGTGACAGACTTCCTGAGCTTCTACACGCTGCCCTCCACCATCATGAACCACCCGACTCACAAGAGCCTGAAAGCTGCTTATTCCTTCTACAACGTTCACACCAAGACGCCTCTCATCGACCTCATGAGTGACGCGCTCATCCTCGCCAAGTCGGTGAGGGATGGCAGTGGCAGGGCGGTGCCACAGGGCACTGGGAAGCTCACTGGGCACCAGGAAGCTCACTGGGCACCAGAAGCTCACCAGGAAGCTCACTGGGCACTGGAAGCTCATTGGGCACCAGGAGCTCACCAGGAAGCTCAGGGGGCACTGGAAGCTCACTGGGCACCAGAAGCTTACCAGGAAGCTCAGGGGGCACCAGGGGCTCACCAGGAAGCTCAGGGGGACTGGGAAGCTCACTGGGCACCAGGAGCTCACCAGGAAGCTCAGGGGGCACTGGAAGCTCACCAGGAAGCTCAGGGGGCATCAGGAGCTCACCAGGAAGCTCAGGGGCACTGGAAGGTCATTGGGCACCGGGAGTTCATGAGGAAGCTCGGGGTGTGCCGGGAGCTCACCAGGAAGCCAAGGGGGCACCAGGAGCTCACCAGGAAGCTCATGTCAGGCTGGTCACCCTTACTTTTGTGGGAAGGGCCAGCCACAGGGCAGGGCTCGTTCCCAAAATCCTAAAGGATCTGCCACCCAGGAGAGGGATGCATGGGTACCCTGAACCTTCCAGCTCATGGTGAGCTGAGCTCAGGGTGTGCACTCATGTCCTACAGCAAACAGCCCTGCTGTGTGTCCAGAGCACTTACATTGAGGGTGGGTACACCGAGGCTGAGATCTTCCCTAGTGGCCTCAGATCCTTTTTCTGGGAGGCAAAGCTGGGCAGGAGAGGGGCACAGGCACTCATAAGTGGGAGGAGCTGCCCAGCACAAAAGCAGGGGCTGATGGCTTCGTGTCTTCCCTGTGCAGAAAGGATTTGACGTCTTCAATGCACTGGATCTCATGGAAAACAAAACCTTCCTGGAGAAGCTGAAGTTTGGGATCGGGGACGGGAACCTGCAGTATTACCTGTACAATTGGAAGTGTCCCAGCATGGCCCCAGAGAAGGTCAGTGCCGTGGGATGGGAAGGGGAGGAGTTTGGTGTCACACAGCCCTCGGTGTTCCCAGGCTGGCCGGGGTCTGTCACGTGTGGTGACAGGGGAATCCAGTGTCAGCTGTGCTGTCCCTGCTGTGCCTGCACAGGGCGTGTCCCTGGGGAAAATCCCTTGGCACTCGCCTCTCCAGGCTCATTTTATTCTTGGACTAGTGCAGGCTCAGTTGCTCACCCCCTGCACACCTGCATGGACAAACCTTCCCTTCTTTAGGAGGGCAGGCATGGAGGAGACAGGCAGAGGGCTGCAGGGTGGCAGATGTGACATCAGTGGTTGTGACACTCACCTGGGAAGCAGTTGCTGTGCCCTGTGAGCCCTCACAGGACGCAGGTGTCACCACACACACCCTGGGGGTCACTGTGTCTGAGTGGGAGGAACAACCACTCCTCTGGAGAGAATAGGAGAACTTGAGAGGTGTTGGGTTGTGAACAGGATCCCCTGAGGATGAGCTGTGCCACCCTGAGCCATGGAGTCACAGGGTGTCACCTTGACCCCAGGGCCAGCAGCCACTCCCCACCCATCTGCTCCCAGTGCTGGGCTGTGGGACAGCCTGTCTGCCAGCCCTGGGCTCTTTCTAGGTTAGTACCTGGTTGCCACTGTCCTTCCACCCTGAAGGTGTTCAGTGGCACCCAGTCCACAGCCCCCTTGGAGAGCATGGTGCTTGAGAACCAGAATCTGCTCAGCTACATCACAGCTAATTAATGCTTTAATAGCTAATTCATGCCTTGTTGGCATTCAGGGGGCTTTGCTTCAGGTGTGAAGCCAGGTCTGTCTCTGGGCACGAACTACACCACCCTAAAACACACCCTAAACCAGCCTCACTTGGCTGCTGAACCTCAGGAGGTTTCCAGGAGGTGCCAGCAATCCCTCTTCTCACTGGGAGAGCTGGGGGGTGGAGAGCCTGGTGCTGGGAATGCTTCCTGGATGTACCCTGTGATGGGGCTGCTGGTGGGTCCAGTGGGTTGGAGACCAGGACCAGCCACCAGCATGTCCTGGAGAGTCCCCAGCACTGGGACCTGTCCTGGGACTGGGCTCTGGGGAGCAGCTTTTCCCAAATCATAGAATCCCAGAATGGCTTGGGCTGGAAGGGACCTTAAAGCCCACCCAGTTCCACCCCATGCCATGGGCAGGGACACCTTCCACTAGCTCAGGTTGCTCCAAGCCCCATCTAGCCTGGCCTTGAACACTTCCAGGGATGAGGCAGCCACAGCTTCTCTGCCCAACCTGTGCCAAGGCCTGCCCACCCTCACAGGGAGGAATTTCTCCTCAATATCCCATCCAACCCTGCCCTCTGGCAGTGGGAAGCCATTCCCCCTTGTCCTGTCCCTCCATCCCTTGTCCAAAGTCCCTCTCTTGGAGCACCTTTAGGCACTGGAACTGGGGCTCTGAGGTCTCCCTGGAGATTTCTCTCCTCCAATCTGAACACCCCCAGCTCTCCCAGCCTGGTTCCATGGCCAAGGTGTTCCTTCCCTCTAATCAACATGAGCTCAGAAACGTCCTTGGCTCATGAATCAAGTCTCTCTCAGACTGGAGGGGTTTGTGGTTTGTCACACCCCAAACATTGGTCACCTCCCCAGATAGGAGCTGGGCAGAGCCCATGTGCCCATTCAGCCACAATCCCAAGGCTTTGCTGCTCTCAAATATCCCAAAACCGGTGAGGAAACTCACACGGACAACACTGAGCCCTCCCAGCCAGCACAGCCCGGGGTTGTGAGCCGTATCTGGATCCTGAGCTGGCTCCAGAGCTGGAAATGCTGATGTTTGGACACATCCTGACCCCCTGTCTCCCTTGCTCCCAGGTTGGACTGGTGCTGCAGTAAGTGAGCCCTTGCCAGGAGAGCGTGGAGGAGCCGGGCCCGGCCAAGGTGCTGCCCCTCATCCTTTCTGCCAAAGCTGGAGCTGCGCCGGGACAGGGGACGTGGAGCAGCCGCGCGGCTCCCGCTGCCATCAGCCGCCTCCTCTCCGGTTTCATTGCATCCTCGTAAAGACATGATCAAGGGAATGTAACTGCTGAAACTAGATCATGATTGGCATATAATGGAGTTAACGGGTCAATAATAAAAGTATATATTATATATATTTTAAATCTTTCCTGTTCCCAACTGCCATGAGTCACATTCGGCTGCTGAAGGGCCCCCTCCGTGCCGCTGGACCGGGACTGTTCTCCGTGGGCACAACCAAGATCGATGCTGTGGTGGAGCACCGGGATGTGGTGGCCCGTGGCTGGGCCCTCCTGCCTGCCCCGAGGGTGCTTTGGGCTCTCCCCTGCTCGGCTCTTTGCCCTCAGTTTGCTCCCTCCTCTGTTAAACTGGGTCCCTCCCCGCAGGCTCGGGAGCACGTCGAGATTCCTTTCTAAGGGCTATTTGTGCAAGCGATGCCTTGTCCCATCTCCTTCCCGGCCACGGAGACTCCAACGCTTCAACGGGGTGAGCGCTGAACCGAGGGGCAGCAGTGCTGAAGATCCAAAGGGACTCTGCTCCTCATCTCGTCACCTCTGGAGCATGTCTGCAAACCCTGCTCTGCTCAGACTCCTAGGGCTCCTTGCCCTCAGCCTCCCCTGTAACACTGGGGCTGTGGGCACCAGGAGATGCTCCATCACCACTGCCTCAGCTGCTTTTCTCTGGAAGCATGGAAATACAGATACACGCTGTCGGCATCACCCTGGGCCTTCAGGCTCCCCAGCCACCCCGATGCCTCCTCCAGCTCCCAGCCTGTCATCTTGTGCTGTGGGATCCACCACGATAAAGGAAATGTCTTCTTTCATGGAAAACCTTCATCCCATCAGGATACTTTGGGAAAGGAGCACCCGGACAGCCTCCTGCCGAGTCATGAACCATGTCCACCCAGAGCTCCAAGATGCTCCTGCCCTCCCAGCCAAAGGTTTCCAAAGCTGCACACCAAGGCCAAGACCCCGTCTATGCACTCCCACGCCTCCCTGTCCCTGCTTGTCCCTGTCACACCCCATGGCACCATGGACCCTGAGGGTCTCTGCCCACCCCAGCCTGGACCTGTGGGGCCTCAGTGGGGACCAGGAGCCCGTCACATCCCTCCCGGCAGAGCCATCACGTCCTCCTGCTCGGGGTCCTATGTCACCTATGCAAGTACCTCTGTGTCCCCTCCTGTGTCCCTGCTGTCCTGGGTTGGGGGAGGCTGGGTGAGGGTGGGGAGCACCCAGTGGGACCCTCCCCTTGCCCCCAGGGCAGGTTGGAAGGCTGCTCCAGTGATTACCCCCCAGCTTCCATGGGTGCAGCACCCTTCGCAGCTCCCTGGGGCAGTGCTGGTTTGGGGGTGGGCTTGGCCCTTATCCCCCCACAACGGGCTCCGGGGGGTGACAGGGACACGGGGACAGGCTCTGTTAAAATAAAACCTTTATTCAACTGGCTTGACCCCGGGGTATAAATCTGTGACCATCACAGGGGTCAAAGCAGGGAGTGTGACTGTGTCCCCAGCTGGGCATGATGGGCACATGGTGACATTGTCCCCTCGGGGACCTCATGGTGATGGCACTGTCCTCGAAGCCCAAGGAGGGGCTGGGATCAAGCAAAGCCAGGGCTGGTGGTGTTTGGGAGATGCTGTCACCCCTGTGGGGCCAGGCTGGGCTTTCTATGGCCTGGCCACCCGGTCCTGGCTGTCACAGCATCTCTGTCCCCTCAGGGAGGGGAGGAGCGAGGCAGCAGCACACGGGGTGGCACTGTGGGACACGGAGGGGTCCCCCAGCCCCAGTGACAGCTGCCACCACTGACAGCTGAGCGGTGTCCCCGGGCTGTCCCCGCACAGGGAGCAGGAGTGTGCCCACCCCAGGGAGGAGCACGATGTCTCCCACGCAGGGACATGGTGGGTCCCTCCCACGGGGACCTCACAGGCGCTTGCACTGGATGTGCACGAAGAGCGTGGCCGGGGACAGGGACGCGCCATCCTTGGAGAGCAGGTGGATGTGACGGTACCCTGGGGACACAGAGGGGGCTCAGCGGGGCCAGGGGACCTGCCCCATCCCCGGGGGGCAGCAGGGCGGCCCCCACACCCACCTGTGCGCACGCTGGGCAGGGGCAGCGTGAACTGCCCCACGAAGTCGTTGCAGGAGGTGGTGTCATAGTCCTCCACCACGAAGCGCAGCAGGGCCAGCTCGGGCACCCGCACCTGGAACCGCAGCGTCTCCTCCCAGCGCGGGTTGAACCCTGTGGCACCGGGATGGGCAGGGGTGGGGCTGCTGGGGCCACCCACCGACCCCCAGGGCCACCCACCAAACCCCGGGGACAGCCCGGACCTGCCCTGGGGGATGTGGGGACTGGGGGGTAAGAGGGGGATACTGGGGCCATGAGGGGGGTGTACTGGGGAAAAGGGGTCATACTGGTGCTGTAGGGGGAATGTACTGGGGGAATGGGGGTCATATTAGAGCTGGACTGGGCTATACTGGGAGAATGGGGTCCTACTGTGGCCACACTGGGGTATACTGGGGAAACGGGTCATACTGGGGGAATGGGGATCATACTGTTACTTCAGTGGGATGTACTGGGGGAAAAGGGTCCTGGTGGGGGAAAGGGAGTTATACTGGTGCTGGATGGGGCTCTGCTGGGAGAAAGGTGATCATACAGGGGCCATGGTGGAGTATGCTGGAGGGGTGGGATCATACTGAGGGAATAGGAGTGATACTGGGACTATGATGGACTATACTGGAGGAATGGAGGTCATATTGAAGTTGGGCTTGGCCATACTGGGAGAATGGAGTCATACTGGGGCTGAGGTAGGGTATCCTCAGGAATGAGGATCATACTGGGGCTGTGGTGGACTACACTGGGAGAATGGGAGTCATAGTGGGGCTGTAATGGGCTATACTGGGGAGGATGGGTGTCATACTGGGTTTGGGCTGGGAATACTGGAGGACAGGAGGAAGCAGCACTGGGGAGGACTGGGACACGCTGTGACCCTGCCACTGGTGGGGATCAGGCTGTGCTGGGGATGGGACACTGGGGGGACTGGGATGTCCTGGGCACCAGTTCAGCTGGGGGCGGGTGCTGTGGTGCAGGGGACAGTGAGTGCTGGGGGGTGGGTGCCCGAGGGACTGTCCCCCCCAGGGGATCAGGGTGCCCTTGGGATCAAGGTATCCCTGGAATCAGAGCCCTGGGGTGTCCCTGGGGGTCAGGGTGCTCTGGGGTGTCCCTGGGGCTCAGGGTGCCCAGGAACACCCCTGGAGATCAGGTGCCCTTGGGTGTCCTGGGGTGTCCCTGGGGATCTGAGATACCCTGGGGATCAGGGCACCCTAAGGTGCCTCTGGAGACTGGGTGCCCTGGGATGTTCCTTAGGATCAGGTACCCTGGGCTGTCCGTGGGGACTGGGTGCCCTGAGGTACCCTGGGGATCAGAATGTTCTTTGGCACTCCTGGGCATTGGGGAGGTTTAGGAACTGTGTGCCCTGGGGTGTCCCCAGGGGGTGTCCCTGGGTGTCAGGGTGCCCTGGGGTGTCCCCAGGGGTCGGGGTGCCCAGGGGTGCCCCGGGGTGTCCCCAGCACTGACCATTGTTGAGCTTGTGCCTGGTCTGCTGCTTGGCACAGTCAGCCGGGACCCCGTGGAGCTCCACACGCACAAAGGGATCCACGATGGAGCTGCCCTTCTCCCTGTTCAACTTGGGCAGCTGCTGTGCCGTTACCACCTGGGGGACAGGGGGCTGGGGAATGAGGGGACAGGGACCACAGGGGCGCCCAGGGGAGATGTTGGGGTAGGGACAGGGCTGGTGTCCCCAGGAGAAGACATGTGAGTGGCACTTGGTTGGGACTGGGGACAGTATGAGGAGGAGAGAAGTGGTCGATGCCAGACAGTAGAATGGATGTGGCTGATACCAGCTGGGTTTGGGGACAGGGTTGGTGTCACCCAGAAGGGACATGGGTGGCACATGGCTGGGAATAGGAACAGGGTTGGTGTCACCCAGGAGAAGGGACATGGGTGGCACGTGGCTGGGTGCAGGGTGAGGGTTGATGCTCCCAGGAGGAGGGACATGGGTGGTACCCAAGCAGATGTGAAGACAGGGTCAGTGTCCCCAGGGAAAGAGGTTGGTGGCACCCAGGAGAAGGTGTGCAGGTGGCACCCGGCTGGACATGGGGTTGGCATCACCCTGAGGGGACTTGGATGGCACCTGGCTGGGCACAGGGTTGGGGTCACCTGGGAAAAGGGACTCAGGTGGCACCTGGCCAGGCACTGGAATGTCATAGGTGGCAACCACCCAGGGGTCATGGGGGTGCCCTCACCCTGATGTGCAGCTCCAGGCGCCGGGACCCCTCTCTGGGGGCGCTGAGCAGGCAGGGGGGCTTCAGCACGTACCCACAGCCCCCATTGCCCAGGAAGCGCCCGGTGTTCAGATCCATCTCATATCCCGGCGTCTGGAAGTTGAGGGCCACTGTGGGGACAGTGGGATGGGTGTCAGGGGGCGTGACAGCTCTGGGGGTGGGTGCCAGGTGCCCTGGGGGGCTGTGGGGTCTCACCCAGCTGGCAGCCGGCGTTCCACATCTCCTGGGGGTTGTAGTTGGCCGAGTTCATCTTCAGCCCCAGTGGGTACACGCGGCTCAGCTGCCGGGTGTTGTACCGGGCCAGCGCCGGGCCTGGCATGGGGACAGGGATGAGCTGTGCCCAGAGGGGCTCATGTGGGGCCACAGCACTGAGTGATGGGCCCAGGGACACGGACAGAGCCTGCCCAGCTGCATGGACCCCAAAGCCAGACCCTGTGGTTCAGCCCTCAGTCCTGGACCTTGAGCTCTAGACCCTGATCCCAGTGCTCAGACCCTGGAAACTGACCCAGACCTTAATCTGAGCCCAGGATCTCTGAGCCCAGACCTTGAGTGCACACCTTGACTTCAGATCCCAGACCCTGACCCTGGACCTTGACCCTGACCCCACACCCTGACCTTGGGCCTTGGACTCCAAACCAAAACCCAGGACCCTGACCCAGATCCTAATCCCAACCCTAGACTCCAGTCCCTGACCCTGACCCCAGATGTTGACCCTGGACCCCAGACCTTGAACACTGACTCAGATCTTAATCTTAGACCTGGACCCCAGACCTTGACCTCAGATCCTGACCCTAAACCCCGACCTCCAACCCCAGCCCTTGACCCCAGACCTCAGTCTCTGCACTCTAACCGAGATCTTAATCCCAGCCCCAGATCTCACCCTGGACCCAGATGCCAGATCCTAAAATCCTGATCCCAGACCCTGATCCTGGTTCTGTGACCCTCACCCTGGCCTCTGGTCCCAGACCCTGCCAGCAGACCCCAGTCCCACCAGTCCAGAGCAGCCCACCCAATGCCAGCATGTCCCTGACCACCAGCCATCAAGCCACCTCTGTGACAGAGCCCATCCTGCACTGCATCCAGTGAGGTCAGGAACCACTCTGCCCCCATCCTTGTCCCCATCCCTGTCCCCATCCCTGTCCCCATGCCTCTCTCCATCCTTCTCCCCATCCCTGCCCCCATTCCTGCCCCCATCCCTGCCCCTATCCCTGCCCCACCCTTGTTCCCATCCCTGTCCCCATCCCTGCCCCACCCCATCCCCATTCTTGCCCTCATCCCTGTCCCCATCTCTGCCCCCATC
>JAWWEW010000077.1:3558610-3584958 GCA_035583185.1 Anabacerthia variegaticeps
GTGATAGTCCCGCCCATCACACCGGGGCACCAACATGGCCTCGCCCATCCCTCCAAATTAGAGCATGGTCCCACCCATCAGTCCGGACAATCGAATGGCCCCGCCCACCACCCCAAATTAGGACGTGCCCCGCCCCCGAGCTGAGCACCGCCCCCTGCCCCGCCCAACCCGGAAGCCGCACTCGGGGTTGCCCCGCCCCCTGACGTGGCCCCGCCCCCTCCCCATCCCCCCACGTGTCCCCCCCACCCCCCGTGTCCCCCCCCGTCCCCCGGGGGTCCCCACATCCCCTGTGTCCCCCCCGTTGTCCCCTCGGTGTCCCACCCACGCCCCCATGTCCCTCTATTGTGTTTCTGTGTCCCCTGGGTGTCCCCAAACCCTCCCCGGTGTGGCTGCCATGTGCCCCCATTCCTGGTGTCCCCCTGTGTGGCCCCGTGTCCTCTGTGTCCCCCGTGTTCCTCCAATGTCCCCTGTGCCCCCCCTGCATCCCCCATGACCTCTGTGGGCCCTTGTGGCTCCTGTGTCCCCTCGGTCCCCCTGTTCCCCTTGTCCCCACTGTCCCTCTGTCCCCAGTGTCCCCTGCCTCCTCAGTGTCCCCCCGTCCCCAGTGTCCCCCCTGTCCCCAGTGTCCCCCCTGTCCTCAGTGTCCCCGTGACCCCACTGTCCCCCGTGTCCTGTGTCCCCTGTCTCCCCAGTGTCCCCTCCACGTTCCTCTGGTCCCCTCCCCAAGGCCTCTGAGCCTCCTCCCCCCGCCGTGTCCCCATGCTCTCCTTTTGGTCCCCATGTCCCCTGTGCCCCCCAAGTCCCCTGTGCCCTCCATGTCCCCCATGTCCCCACACGCCTGGTCCATGTGCTCCGTGTTCCTTCCGGGGGAAATGCGGAGCAGGGACAGTGCCCTCCATTCCCAGGGGAGGGGGGGCAGCAGGGACAGTGTCCCCACGAGATGAGGGGGCAGCAGGGACAGTGTCACCCCCAGATGAGGGGGCATAGGGGCCGTGTCCCCCCAGGTGATGGGACAGGGGCTGTGCCCCACTGGGCTAACCAGGGACTGTGTCCCGTTGGGTCAGAGCCCTTCCCTCAGGCACAAGGGACAGACCCAGGACACGGTGAGGTGACCTCGTCCCCCCCACATTGTCACCCACGCCTGAGCCCTGCGGTGACACCGTTTATTGTAGGACCTACAAAAAAGCAGAGGCAGCTGAATCTGCACAAAGGGCCCTGACTGAGCCCAAGGCCTGTACAGGGTGGGGTCGGGGTGAGGCGAGGGGGGTCAGGTGGGCACCCCATGGGCAGCTTTGGGATGGGGAGAGCACCTGGAAGTGCCACCCTGGCTGTGCCAGGAGCTCGTCTGGGCAGGTGGGGGCAACATGATGATCCCCCCCAAGCCTGGGTGCAAGTTCTATTGATTAATTAATTAACTGCATTAATTAATTTTTTAAGGCAGAGAAAGAGGTGTTCGTGGTGGGTAACAAACCACTGGGCATTTTGGATGGGCCAGATTCCCGAATCCAAAAGCAAAGGCCGGGGTCGGTGGCCATTGAATTAAGAGCTGTTGGTAACGAGGTTGGAAAATCCCAAAGGATGGATGGATGGGTGTGCTCCCTAATCCTTGGACCAGCATCCAGCTTTTCCTGCTGTTGCTGTCCCATGGGTGTGATGTTCCATCCGGAGGGGATGCGGCTCCCAAGGGATTCACCCTCCAGCCTAGAGCGCTGCATCCCGGCGCTGCGCCCCTCTCCACAAACCCCCCAGATCCCAAATCTTTGTTCCCTCCTGGCCTTTTCCTGCTCGTTTTTCTGCTCGTCGCCGGGAGCAGCGCCGGGCCAACACTGACATCAAGCGGCTGCCGGGATCCCTCGCATTCCTGGGCCGCATCCTGCCCTTCCCTGTGCCGGGAACAGCCCAGCACTACCGTCATCCCTTCCCTGAGAGGGACTGAGCGGGTCGGGAGCGGTGCCCGCCCTCACCCGGCCGAGTCTTCATCCGTCCGTCTGTCCGTCCGTCCGTCCGCCCATCCATCCATCCATCCATCCATCCACCCATCCGTCCGTCCACCCATCCATCCGTCCGTCCACCCATCCATCCATCCATCCACCCATCCATCCGTCCGTCCACCCATCCATCCATCCACCCACCCACCCCTCCCTCCCTCCATCCCCGCATCCATCCCCGGCCGGGCAGGCGGGATGCATCCAGCCGTGCTCCAGCCGCCTGTCCCCAGCCAGGCCACCGCCGTGTCCTATCCTGTCCCCAGCACCAGTCGATATCCCAGCGGGGTCGAGCCGAGCGCCGGCGGCCCCGCCGAGCCGGGAGATCCGCACAGGACCCCCCTGCCCTCGGCACCCCCGGCCCGGCCCGGGCTCTGCCCCGCCGCGGGCAAGGGCACGGTGATAAGGGCAGGGTGACAAAGGCGCGGCGAGGTCGTGGTGGCCCTGCCATCGCCCGTCTGTCCCCGAGTCCCTGCCCGAGGCCGCGGACTTTGTGCCGAGCGCGGAGCGGCGGCGGGACGGGCTGGGCGGCGCTGGCGCGGCCCCAAATCCCGGCTGCGGACAGCAGGTAACCCCACTGTGACACCCCGAGGGGACACGGGGCTGTCGGACCCCGGCCCCAGGTCTGGACTCAGCTCCGGGAGGAAATCACGGGGTTATTCCCGTTTTATAGCGGGGGACACTGAGGCACGGCCAGATGTGGCCACATAGTCCTGCTTTTTGGGGGATAAAGGCTGGAAAACCGCATTTTTCCTCCAAATCGCCGGGCTGGGAGACCCAGAGGAGCTTTTTAGCGCCCCGTTCCCCTTCATTCCTGTTTCCCCGAGCCCCGAGCTGAGCCCCCGGGGCAGCTGGAGCCCAGCGTGGGGACAGCGGTGGCTCTGCTGGGATTCTGGCTGCAGGTGGAGCTGGGATTAGGGGTCAGGTGTGGGTGCTCAGCTCCCCTGCGGGAACCCACCCATGGGTGGGAAGGGGGCGGGGTGTGCTGGGGCTGGATTTAACCCCCGGGAGACTGGGAGCTCTGGATCTGCGCTGGGAGGGCAGAGCAGGGCTGGGTTCTTTGCCCTGTGATGAGGTGTGTCGGGGCTCTGCAGACCTCCCCACCCCGGGATTTCTCTGGCCGAGCCCCCCGTGGTGCAGCCCTGTGACCCTGCACGGTGCCACCGGAGTGCCGAGGGGTTGGGGGCTGTGATTCAGGACACGGTGTGGGGAGGGCTCAGTGGTGCTGGTGGTTGTTTATCCCCCGTGTCCGGAAACGCTCCGCTGGGAAGGAAAGGGAGTGGGGAGCAGGGGCTGTTCCCAGCACTGCGGTGGGAGGGATGCTCTTGGTCCTGCCCGGAGACATCACCATACTGTGATCCCAGCTGTCCTTGACCCCCAGCATTGCCCCTTCCCCTCCTCTCCAGCTCCCCGCTGGCTCCACAGTGACCGGGAAGGGTCAAGGACCTGCTGGTGGCTTGGGACAGGAGGGACTGGACGGTGACAGGTCAGTGCTGTGGCTTTTGGGGTGGGGTTTGGGTGCTGCTGCCTGGCACACATGGGTGTCACCTCCCTGTCCCCCCAGCCTTATGGTGGACGGAGAGTGGAGGGGATGTGTAAGAAAACATGTCCTTTGCCCTACAAATACGGTTTTCCTGGGGATTTCCTGGCTGATGCAGGATGGGGTGCAGGAAAAACATCGGCTTGGAGCCCAAGGCACTGGTAGAAAGGGGTTGTCCCTGTCCAAGAAAGGACTTGGCTTTAAAATTTGGTTTGGTCCCTCTGGGTCCATCAAGATGGATCTCTTGGGTAGGATGGGTGGCATGGGTGTGAGAGGAGGTGACAGTGGTCTCACTCACAGGGGGAAGGTGCAGGGATCAGGGGAGCAGTCGGAGTGGCACACAGCTGTCACTTGGCCCAGCCTTTGTCCCCTCAGGGACACACCCAGCACCATCCTGACTGTGCCAGCACCACCCTGGGAGGAGCCAGAGGCACCACCATGTCCCAGGAAGGAGGTACAGCAGAGCCCCTGGACTGTCCCTGGAGAGGCACAGGGGATTCTAGTGCTGGTGTGACCCCCCTTCATCCCCCCCAGATCAGCACCAACCTCCATCCCATCCTCTTTATCTGTCCTATTTCTCTTGGATTTTTGATCCTAAAAGCACCTTTCACCCCAAACCTGACGTACACGGTGCTGGAGCTGCTCCAGGAGCTCCTGTGGCAGCAGCCCTTGTCCCCGTGTCCTCACCATGTCCCATCTGCACTGGTGTGGGGAGGGTGGTCAGTCCTGGGTGGAACAGGGGACAGAAATAAGCCCTGGAGGGGAACTACCGGCAGCTGGTCCCTGAGGATCCCTGCATGGCCCACCCTGCTCCATCCCCCCAGGAGCTGAGGAGACCTTTGAACACTGTGACGTGGTCATCAACAGCCAGGACAAGGTTTCTGATGTGTACACGCAGCTGGAGAAGCTGGGAGAGTAAGTGGGGGTCCCACCTCCCACCAGCTGGGGCTGGTCCATGGCTGTCCAAGCACAGCCCTGGTGGGATGCAGGGAGGTGATGGTGGTTCGTCCATCCCTCATCCTCGCTCTGTCCCAGGGGGAAATTTGGGACCGTGTACCGGCTGCAGGAAAAATCCTCCGGCAAAATCCGGGCTGGGAAATACTTCCGGACACGGACGGCCAAGGAGAGGCAGGCAGCCCGGGCTGAGGTGGAGCTGATGAACCTGCTGCATCACCCCCGCCTCGTGCAGTGCCTCGCTGCCTTCCAGGACCCCTCCCAGCTGGTCATGGTGATGGAGTAGTGAGTGGGGGGCGCTGAGTCAAGTTTTGGGGTGGTGGGTGCAGCGCTGGGCTCTGCCAGGGGAGCACTGAGGGTGGGGAGGGGTCTCTGTGTGATGGGGTGCCTGGAGTGGGTGTAGGGTGGATGGGGAGACCCTGGGGGTTTGAGTGGTGAGATGCTCCCAGAGCATCAGGTCTGGGTTCCCAGGTGGGACTTCCACTCCTCGGGACTGACAGACCCCAGTGGGGTTCCCAGCCCCTTGTTGTCCCCAGTGTGGCAGGTGGGGAGGGGTCCCTGTGCAGGGGGTGTAGGATGGGTGGGGGACCTGCAGACCCTGGAGATAAGGGTAGTGAGATCCTCCCAGCCCCTTGTTGTCCCCAGCGTGGCAGGTGGGGAGCTCTTTGAGCGCATTGTGGACGATGACTTCGAGCACACGGAGCCCAGCAGTGCCCAGTACGTGCAGCAGATCCTGGAGGGGCTGCAGTTCATGCACGGCCAGGCCATTGTCCACCTCGACCTCAAACCTGAGAACATCGTCTGCGTCAGCCCCGGCAGCCACTGGGTCAAGATCATTGACTTTGGCCTGGCACGGAAGCTGGGTGAGACACAAGGAGGGTCAGGGGGGTCTGGGGTAGGGGCTGTCACCATCTCAGGGACAGGGTCTGACCCAGCACAGTGAGGAGTGTGGTGTCCTCCTGCCTGGGAGCCAGTGCCACCAAACCTGGCCCTTTCTGGTGACCACAAGATGCTCTGGGGAAACCCACGTGTCCCCAGCCCTGCTGCTGAGGTGGGGACCCCCAAGACCCCTGTGCCTGTGGGGGCCCAGTGCCCAGAGGTGCTCTGAGAGAGCACCAAGGCTTGTGATGGGTCCTGGAGGGTGGCAGGTCCACCTGGGCATGGGGGCTCATCCACCTGGTGGGGGTTGGTGTGTCACTGGGAAGATCCCAGCTGGACACCTGCCCCTGCATCTCCTCTGCAGCCCCAGACACCCCCGTGAAGGTGCTGCACGGCACCCCCGAGTTCATGGCCCCAGAAGTGGTCGCCTTTGAGCCCGTGAGCTTCTCCACAGACATGTGGAGTGTTGGTGTCATCTGCTACATCCTGTGAGTAGGCGGGGAGGGCAGGTGGGGCTGGAGGGGGCTGAGCTGCCACTGATGTCCCGGGGTCACCTCTCCAGGCTGAGTGGGGAGTCCCCATTCCAGGGGGACACGGACATGGAGACGCTGAGCAACATCACGGCTGCCCGGTGGGACTTCGAGGAGGAGACATTCTCAGAGATCTCCCAGCAAGCCAAGGACTTCATCAGCCAACTGCTGGAGAAGGACCCCCGGTAGGGCCTGGGGGTGGCTGTGGAGTGTGGAGCTGGGCTGGGTTTTGGGGTGCTGAGAGGTGGAGGGGATGCTCCGGCCAGACGGGGGTCTGATGGTGGAGCAGCCCCCCAATGACCACCCCATCTGTCCCAGCCTCAGGCTCCCCAGTGCAGGGGCTCTGCAGCACCCCTGGCTGCAGCACCCCCAGCCCAGCAGCTCCAGGGTGCTGTCCAAGGACAGGATCAGGCAGTTCCTGACGCGTCGGAAGTGGCAGGTACTGGGAGGGGGATGATGGGGGTGTAGGGATGGGGACGGCCCCGGCAGGGCTCAGTGCTTCTTCTGTTCCCTCCAGAAAACAGGGAAAGCCCTGCTGGCCCTCAACAGGCTGACCCTGCTGTCCCAGAGCCTGGGGAGGAAGGCATCAGAGACTCAGGATGAGGAAGGTGATGACCCCTGAGGCACCATCCCCAAAGCACCATCAACCCCTTCTCTCTGCTCTGCCATCCCCACCTTGGGCTCCCGGGCAGCTTTCCCCTCTTTTTGCTCCAGCCTGCCCCGGTGCCTCTAAACACTCAGGTGTGTCCCCACAGTGGCATTTGTGCTCCAGGACCCAGGGTTTCTCATCCTCCTGAGGCAGCCTTTCAATGGGCTCATCCCACTCTGGGTGTGCCCAGTCTCTGGGATCCAGAGCTGATCCCACGGGTCCCTCCAGCACAGGAGGGAGGGGGACACAGACGGCTCCTCACTCTTCCCCCTGCCCATCTCCCACAGGCCTGGGCTGCAGCCCAGGGGAGGAACAACCCTCTGAGGCTCTGCCCCAACAACAGCCTGACCCCTCAGAGCTGCTGACGGACCAAGAGGATGGTGGGACCACAGGGAAGACAGAGCAGTGACAGCAGGATTGTGTCACCCCCCTTCTAGATGACCTAGAGTGGCTGGGGAGGGAGGAGCAGGGTGATGAGACCCCTCCAGCAGCTCACACTGTGACCCCACTGGCCTGGGATGGACCCACACCTGAGGCCCCCTCCCGTGGGTGAGCTCTGGGCTCCCACAGTGTCCCTGTACTGGTGTGGGGACAGCCCTGCCTGCTGTCCCTGCAAGGAGCCCATGCTCCTGTCTCCCCATGGCTGCCACCAATAAAGCATCAAGGATCTTTGTGCTCCCTGTGCTGCTCCTTTACACCCCAAAATCCCTGGGAGGGGTGGGAAGGGCTGTCCAAACTGTGCCCACCCTTTGGGAGCTGGCATCAGGCTCTCCCCCCACCTGGGTCACCACCCTTGTTGGCCCTGGGCGCAGGGACTGGGACTTCAGCAGCAGCCCTGGGTATCCCTCAAGTGGAAGAGTCTTCCCTCATCATCAGGAGGGGCTGGGATTGTGTTCTGAGCCCACGGGAACGAGGATGAGCCCTGGGGATGCTGGTCATCAGCAGGGCTGGGAGGAGCCCAGGAACTGCTGTATGACCTCCATCCTCAGCCTAAGGATGCAGCTGGGACAGAACTGGGTGTGTGGGAGCCCTGGAGAGGAACACCCCAGGCACCAGTATGTGCTGAGGGACACCCAGCTGGGGTGGGAGTCCTGGTGGACACTGGGCTGGCCATGAACCATCACTGTGCCCTTGGTACCAAGGAGGTGAGTGGGACCCTGGGCTGCAGGATCACTGAGGGGGATCCTTCCCAAACTCAGCACTGGTGAGGCCACCCCTGGAGCACTGTGCCATGTTCTGGGATCCCCAGGACACCAGAGACAGGAACACACTGGGGATGGCTTGATGGAGGGTGAGGGAGGGGCTGGAGCCCATGAGGAATGTCTGGGAGAGCTGGGAATGTTTAGAGAAGGCTCAGAGGTGTCTCGTGTTCCTGGAGGGAGGGTGCAGGCAGGATGGAGCCAGGCTCTTCTCAGCAGTGCCCAAAGTCCATGGGCACCACCTAAACCACTCCATCTGAACCTCAGGAAACACCTTTTTACTGGTGATGGAGCACTGGCACAGGCTGACCAGGGAGGTTGTGTGCTCTCCATCCTTGGAGATATTTAAAACCTGTCTAGATGTGGTCCTGGGGCAGGGGAATGGACCAGGTGCCCTCCAGAGGTTCCCTCCAGCGTCAACCTTTGTGTGATTCCGTGAGAACCCACTCCTGGTGGGCTGGGGGCTGCTCTCCTCCAGAGGACGTGCAGAGGTTGGGGCAGTCCAGCCCTGTGCCCACTGCCAGGGTGCAGCCAAATAATGCACAGCTGAGGCTCAGCTTCGACCCTTCCTCCTCTTTCCCCTCCTCTTCCTGGGCAAGGCCACCAGAGGGAGGAGGAAAGTGTTGTTTTTATGAAACAGAACCGAATCCACCCCTCTCACAACCACTGCGGGGCTGTGTCTGAGAGTCGATCACAGGACACAAATGGAAGGGACACCAACCATGGGAGCTGCTGCTGGAGAGGGGGTGACAAACCTGGTTTTGGAGAGTTTGTTTGCCATCAGGGAAGCTGGTGGCCACCATGGCAGGAGGATCCATGGCAGGATTCAGCATCCTGCAGCCCCTGGGGATGGCAGAGCAGCCAGAGTGCCTGTGGAGTGCTGAGGGACTCCAGGGCTCTTCTCTGCCCTTCCCTTGGGATGTGTCACCTCCCTGTCCCCTCGCTGTGGCATCGACTCTCCAGCTGACAGGGCTTTATCAGTGCCAGGCCTGGCTTGAGTTTTTGTGGCAAAAGCCTGTTCCTGTGAGCAACGTGCATGGCTGATGGATGGGTCTGACCACGGGAAGCAGAGACAGCCGTGGTGTGGCAGATTGTCCCAGGCTCTGCCCAGGGCTCCGGGGTCTTATCTCATGTTGGGAACAGAGGATGGAATTTAAGAAGGAACTTAATTTGGAAACTGGTGTTTGGACCTTCTGCTGGAGAATGGGGAGTCCTTTGGGGACCCCTCAGAAAAAAGGAGGCTCGGGGGGACCTTTTCACTCTGCAATTCCCTGACAAGAGAGGAGAGCCAAGGCAGGGTCAGGCTCTGCTCCCAGGGAACAGGGACAGGGGGAGAGGGAATGACCTCAAGTTGTGCCAGGAGAAGCTTAGTTTTGATATTGAGAAAAATTTCTTCATGAAAAGGGTTGTCCAGCACTGGCACAGCTGCCCAGGGAATTGGAATCCCCACCCCTGCAGGGTTTAAAAGCTGTGTGGATGTGGCACTTGGGGACAATGGTCAGTGGTGGCCGTGGCAGTGCTGGGGGTACTGCTGGACTCGATGGTCCTGGAGGGCTTTTCCAACCTGAGTGATTCCATGATCCCTTGCAGGGTCCAACCCTGGCCCTCCAGCAGCTGGGTGAGACACCTCCTGACAGAACTCACCTGCTTCCCTTTCCTCCCATTTTTCAGCAGGAGATGTGGATTCACTGCTCTGAGCTGGAGGAGAAACTCCTTAGAAACAAAGAAACAAACAAAAATATTCCATTTTCTACCCACAGCGTTTGCTTTCCCATCCCAGAGTACCAGAGGGAGGCTGAGGAGCCCCTTTCACACACACCACATCCCAGCTTTTCCCGTTCTGTATTCCATGTTTTCCTCGTTGCACAGATTCCAAACCCATCCCTTGGGAACCCGCTGACTGTACTCAAGCTGCAGATGATAAGCAAACACCAAGTTGGGTATAATCAATCCCTTGATGAGCTATTTACCATGTGACATTACCAAAATATTTCTGGTTGGGAATGATGTTTATCTTCCTCTGTTTTCCAAACTCCTTGCAGCCCTGAAAATCCAAGTCCCAGGACTCCAGGCACAGAGTTTCTCTAATTCTGTATTTTATGCTATAAAAACTGACTTACCTACAGAAGAGGCTGATTTCCTGACAAAGGGCACGTGTTTCTCCTCCTTCTGCTGCTTCCCATGGCTTAACACTGAAATGTGCAATTCAGGAAGGAATGAAGAATGGAATTGTACCTGGAACTCATTACAGCCACTGAGAAATTCAGAAGCACTGAAAATAGAATTCTAATCTCAGCATCTCAGAGGAGAAGGAATTAAGATCTTGGTCTTTCCAACAAGACAGACTGTTGGGCTGACCTTCACTTCAGCCACACCACCTTGGAATAGGTCCCCAAATCCTCAGGAATCTTCCATGGGGGCAGGAAGGATGAGTGATGTCCCCTGGAGAGCCCTGAGAGCTGGTTCCCACCTTGTCTCAGGTACCTCAGGTGCCCCCAGGTCCAGCTCCCTGCAGGAATGTGAGGTGGGCTCAGCAGTCCAAACACCCTCAAGCTTCTGCAGCTTAATCCTTTAATTCCAAGGGGTCTGATAACTCTGGGCTGCACAATCCAGGTCTGGGAATGCTTGTTGGGATGAGGGAATGTTGCCTGGGTAGCTCCAACACAAGAAATAGGGGGGTGGGGTTTTTTTTGTGGATCTGCAAATTCAGCAGAAAACCCCCAGAAGATGCAATGTCCTGCTTGAGCATATTCCAGGGAGTGGAAGTTAATTGAGAAAACAAACTGATCACACCCTTAATGTAAAGAATTTAGCCCTGGGCACATATTGAGGATGATTATTTGAACATGTCATTTCCAGAATGGTTTTTTGAGGACTTTTGTCACAGGGACCGAACAGCCCTGAGGTAATTTGAGATAAACAGCTTCATGTGCCGAGCACCTGAAACGTGGTGAAAGAAGAGAAGACACGGGAGTGTGAGGACTTGGCAGCCACAAGGACATGGCAGTGACAGATGCAGGGGTGGCTCCATAGAGAGAGATGTACGTGCTGGAGGAACACCAGGAACACCTGAGTGGTGATGCTTTCACCTCTCAGCAAAACTCCCCAGGTGAAGGGGACACCCAACGGGGTGTCCTCCCTTCCCAAAGGTCCCAGCCAGGCTCTGAGGGGTCAGAGGCTCTTGGAGGTGACAGGAGCTCACAACGATCGCCCCAAGGTGCAGCACCCAAGGGAAGAGCAGATAAGAGCTGTGAAGTCCCCCTAGCCAAGGGACCAAGGGAACTTTGGGTGGTCTCCAGTCTCTGGAGACATCCCCATGTCCAGGATGGGATGAGGAGTGGGCAGGATGCTCCCCCACCTCATCCTCATGGTACCACTGGTGTGAGGACTGCCCCGTCCAACCTGCACCAAACCCAGCCTGGGCTCCCTCCTTCCTTCTCTCCGTGCCCGTGGGAATCAGCAGAGTCCGGCACCGCCCATGGGACACCTCTCCGTGCCAAGGGGGCCGCCAGTCTCGTCCTCCCCGGCTCGGGGGCTGTTCCAGGCGCGGCTCCCGCAGCCCCCACCGCCCATGGCAGCGCTGCCCGCGGCCAGGAGATGGTACTGTCGGGCTGGTCCTGCCTCCCTGCGCGCTCATCCACAGCCCCGACGGCCCCTTGGCCACGTCCTTCTCCAGCCGGACCTGGGAGGTGCTGCCAGCGTGTGCCTGGGAGCTCTGGCAGGGTTTCATCCCAAACAGGAGACCCAGGGAAGCTGTGGCTGCCCCTGGACCCCTGGAAGTGTCCAAGGCCAGGTTGGATGTGGCTTGGAGCAACCTGGGCTGGTGGAAGGTGTCCCTGCCCATGGCTGGAGGGATGGATGGGCTTTGAGGTCCCTCCTAAACCATTCCATGATTTTATGATCCCAGCCTGCAGCTCATGGGGGTCCCAGACCATGGGGTCCCCACAGCCCTAGTGTGGGACAGCTCTGGGTGCAAGCCCTGGTCCTACACATGGTCCTGGTGACACCTTCCCTCTTGGGGACACCTCCGGGACCGCATGGGGGTGGCTGTCCCTGTCCCCACAGGGGGTCACAGTGCCCTCCCTTAAAACCCCATTTGGGGAACAAAATGTGAATATTTAACTAGATGCTGAAATATTCAACGGAACAAAGAGTTTCAAAGCACCAAACAGAGCTCTGGAAAATGAGAACAAACCCAAATGTGGGTGACCCCAATTTTGGCACTGCTGAGCTGCCCCACGGCTCCTCCCCGGCCTCCCAAATCCCCACAGACACGGGGTGGATGCAGCATCACGCCGGGGGAACCTCGGGATTCGGTGGCCTTGCTCGCCTGGCGTGTCCCCCACCTGGAATTTGGGGTTTGCAGAGGGCGGGCCGGGTCGGCAGAGCAGGTCTGGCGTGTTCCCCCGGTCCCCTGGGGCCGAGGGCAGGGCTTGGGGCACCGGAGGTGCCACGAGAGCCGGGGAAAGGTCTGGAGCACAGCGGATCCTGGGGGTCCCGGGATCCCCCCGGACCCGCCCTCCACCCATCCCTCTGCAGATGGCTCCCCACCTCTTAGATTTTGGCAAATCTCACCAAATCTCACCAAAACTCACTGAAAATTAGGAAATCTCACCGAATGTCACCAAATCTCACCAAATACCGGTGAATGTCATCAAATCTCAATAAATCTCACCGGATGTCACCAAATCTCACCAAATACTGGTGAATATCATCAAATCTCAGTCAACCTCACCAAATATTGGTGAACTTCATGAAATCTCAGGAAGCCTCTTCAAATACTGCCAAATTTCGTCAAATCTCACCAAATCTTGGTGAACCTCACAAAATCTCACCTGTTGAATTTCAGTAAATTTCATCAAATCTTGGTGCTTCCCTCCAGATAGCAACAAATCCTGTTGAATCTCAGTAAGTCTCACCATATCTTGGTGAATCTCACCAAATCTTGGTGTTCTCACCAAATCCTGGTGTTTCTCACCAAAATCTTGGTGAACCTCACCAAATCTTGGTGAATCTCACCAAATCTTGGTGAGTCTCACCAAATCATGGTGGATCTCACCAAGTCATGGTGGATCTCACCAAGTCATGGTGTTTCTCACCAAATCATGGTGTTTCTCATCAAATCTTGGTGGATCTCACCAAATCTTGGTGGATCTCACCAAATCATGGTGGATCTCACCAAGTCATGGTGTTTCTCATCAAATCTTGGTGGATCTCACCAAATCATGGTGAATCTCACCAAATCATGGTGCTTCCCCCACAGAGCCCCCTGCCCTCAGCACCCTCGGCACCCTCAGCACCATCCAGCTGTGCCCCGGCCCAGGGCACGGCAGGAGCATCCCAGGCTGGTGGATTTGGCCCCCCTGCCCAGCCCATGCCAGCCCTGGCTGCTCCTTAGGAAGTCAAATAGTAGGATAACATTGAAAGGTAAATAAAATAAATAGTAAAATGAAGTAAGTAAGGTTCAAAAATAAAGGGAAAGAAATTTAGATAATGAGGAGTAAGAAGTAAAATAGTAAATGAAACAATACATAAATAAAATGAAGTAATACATAATAAAAGAATATAAAATGAAAATAAATTAGGTAATATAATAATAAGTTATTGTAAGGTAAAAGGGACATAAAAATGAAATAAATAAAATAATAAAAATTAAAAATTGATATTTTAAAACAAATTAATAATAGAATGAAATAAGACCGAAGTGAAATAATTAAATTTAAGAAGATAATACATATATTAAAAATTAAAATAAATATTAAAGCAAAAAAATAATTAAATTGAAAGTAAGTAACTTAACAAATAAAAAGGAAATGAAGTAAAATCAATTGTAATAAGATGAAATAAATAATGCAAGATAAAATATAATAAAGTAAGATATAACAGGCATAAAAATAAAAGAAAGTAAAATAAGTAAAATGTTAAAAATTAAAAATTATGATAAAGAACTCAAATTAAGAGAAAAAGCTCTTTAAGAATACTATAAAATAAAATGTTTAAAATAATAATAATAATTAATTAAATAAATGAAATAATTGCATTAAAATAAAATAAAAATAATAAAAATAAAGTAAAAATAATTATAATTATAATAAAAATAAAATAATATGAGTAAAATAAAAAATAAGCATAAAACAATAAAGGTAATTAAATAATAATAAAAATAAAAATAAAAAATAATAAATAATAAATAAAATAAGATAAAAATAAAAAATAAAACAATACTATTAAAATAATAAAATAAAAATAATAAAGATAATAAAAATAAAATAAAATAAGATTAAAATAATAAATAAAAATAAAAATATAAAAGAAAAATTAAAATAAGAAATAAATAAAATAATACAATCCAATCCAATCCAATCCAATCCAATCCAATACGATCAAATGAAGGCTGCCCGTGCCGCAGCTCCCCCCGGGGCAGGTGCGGTTCCCGTGGCCGCGCCGGGGCGGGCGGGGCGGGCCGGGCGTTCTTAGCGCGATAACGCCCCGGCCAAGTTGCAAACGCCGGGGAGCGGCGGAGGGGACGGAGCTGCCCCCGCTCGGAGCCGCCGCAGCCCCGCCATGGGCAACGCGGCCGGGGGGCTGGAGGGGGGCGCGGCCGGCCGGGAGCCCCGGGACTCCCGCGACCCCCGGGACCCCCGGGACCACCGGGACCCCCGCCCGCAGCCCGCGGCCCCCCCCGCCGCCCCGCAGCCCCCCCGGCAGCCCATGCCAGGGGCCGCCGAGCTGGAGGAGAGGTTCGGCCGCGTCCTGGTGAGCGGGGACCGGGGGATGGACCGGGGGATGGACCGGGGGGACCGGGGGGGGAATCAGCGGGGGGGGGTCGGGTGTTTTGGGGTGGGGGGTCCGGACCTGCCGGGGGGGTCTCTGAGCATCGCTCGTGGCTTTGGCATCATTAGCGTCGCTATCGCCGTCATCGTCATTGTAATTATCATAATTTTACTATTATTATTGTATTAATTATTTGATTTATTATTTGAGTCATATTCTTACTCATGATGATGGTCTCCCCCCTCCGCCGCCCCGTTCCCCCGGGGGACGCTCAGCCCTGCCCCGGGACGACCCCCGCCCGCCCCCGCCCCCCGCTGCTCTCACGGTTTGGGGGGTCCGAGCCCCCAAACTCTTGGGGTGACCCCGGGAAGGCTCCGCCATGGCGGGATGGGCGGCAGGGCCGGAGCGCCGCAGACAGCCGGTGCTGCGGATGGCGATGCTTCGCTCACCTCTTCCTCCTCCTCCTCCTCCTCCTCCTCCTCCTCGTCCTCGTCCTCCCCGGAGCCGGGGAAGCCCCCCGGCATCGCTGGCGGCCTCCGGCGGGGTGGGAGCCGCGTTCCCACGGGAGGGATGGATGGAGGGATGGAGGGATGGAAGGACTGACGGCAGCTCCTCGGAACACGGAGCTGCGGGAGATTCCGCTCCCTCCGCTCCCTCCGTCCTTGAGCGGGGCCGGCCGGCCGTGACCTTCGCGCCGGGATGGCCGCGGGGGCCGGCCCCGCTCCACCCGCGTCCCTGCCCTCCCCAAAAATGCTCCGCGGGGGAAAAGAATTGCTGCTTTAATGCCCCGACCCCCCCGCCCGCCCCGGCGGGAGACGGAGCCTGTTTGCCCATCCCGTGCCCGGAGCAGCCGCGGCGGGGGCTCCCTCGGGTGCCGGGGCTCCGGGATCCGCTCGGTGGGATCCCCCATCCCAGCCCGCAGCACAAATTGTTCGGAAGCTTTTTTTATCTCGTGGCGTTTATGGGGTTATTTGGGGATGAGATTCTCAGCCAGAGCCACTGGCGCTTCTCTGCCACCAGCAGCGGCTCTGGGGGGTGATGATGAGGGGCTCTGCCCGGCGGGACCCCCATGGGACCCCCGAAACCCCAAGGGGTGGGTTTGCCGTGGGACGCCCATGTCGGCGGTGCCTGAGCAGGGTGGTGGCGCCTGTGATGGCTCCGGGTGTCACAGCAGCAGGAGGGGACAGGCAGACGGGGACCTCGGGGTGTTGCCGCCACCACTGCGAGGCCCCAGGAAGCGCCGCTTTCCGCCAGGCTGGGTCCAGCAGGTTGGAAACCCTGAGCCGAAAAAACGGCCAGAGAAGGGGAAAACGCTGCTCCAGGCCCTCGGCGCCACCGTGCCTGCCTTCATCCCGGGGGAGAGCCCTTTCCCGGGAGCAGGGGGCACCCGGGGGGCTGCAGACGGGAACCAGCTGTCTTGTGAAACCGGCTGTCCCAATCCCGCTTCCTCCTTTCGTAGGGTCCCTTCCCCCTTCTCGCGGCCTAGGGGGGATGGGACGGGGGGTCCTTCTGCCCTCACCCACTGCAAACACATCCCTTGACTCTGGATTCAACTTTTCCACCTCCTGAGCTGGTGAGATCAGTGAGGGAGCAGAAGGTGATGAGTTGGGAATCTCCAGGTGGGACGTGATCCGGATCCAACACGTTGCTGTGGTTATGGTGATGCTGTGAGAGCTCAGTGCAAACCACTTTTGGGCTGGACATCCCAAACTCTGAGAGCTGGTGGGGCAAAGCCCTGGCAGAAAAGCCAATGGGGGAGCCCAGGAGATCCAAACTGCCACTGGGAAGGGATGGATAAACCCACCGCGTGCCAAGAAATGGGGAATTTAGTTTCCCAAAAGTTTATTCTCCAAAAGTTGGCTCCTTCCCAGCTGGGGCACCGTGGCAGATGCTGCTTTGGCAGAGTGATGGGAGGGTTGTCCTATGCCAAGTGGTCTAGGATGTGCCGAGGCGGCTTTTTTGGGATGGAGCGGAGGAAGAGCAGCTTGGCTGCTGGGATGGGGATGCTTGGATGCTCCTGCTTGAAGCAACCAGGATTTTTGCCCCTTTGCACGTCAAGAGGCATTAATTGGGAATATATAAGTGAAATTGTGAGTTGGGGTGTGGTGAGGGGGAAGCCAAAACTATCTGGGAGTGTCAGGCTGGAGCCTTGGGAACAGAAGCTGGTGGGGATGGGGTCTGCTCCATCCAGGAGCTTCTCCTGGCCTGGGCTTTGCTGCCTCTTCTCCCAGGTCCTGGGGGAGCGCATGGCACACGTCACCGCTGCAGATGTTTGCAGATGTTTGCAGATGTGCTGCTGGCGCCAGTGGTGGGAGCCCTGGCCGAGTGTTGGCCTCAGCTCAACCAGGAAGCAAAGCTCGGTTTCCTGCTGGATCTGTCCCTAACCTGGTCCCAGCACCATGTCCAAGGCCAGCTGGGTGATGTGGGGCTCTGGTGGGGTGTCCCCACAAGGGACATGTGCCCTGGGTGGGGAGGGAAGTGGCCTGTGAGCCGAGAGCTGCTGGATCACGACCTGGGGAAGGTGTCCTGCTGCAGGGCTCCCCTCGTGCTGATGGATCTGGCCTCGTGTGAACCAGGAGGGCATCCCGGAGCAGGGTGGGCAGGAAGGCACCCAGCAGGGATAAGGACACAGTGGCAGGATCAGGCTCCTCTCCCCAGCCTGGGCTACAGCAGCTTCTGCTTGTTCCTAAAACAGAGCCGGAGCCGCAGGCAGCAGTGGCCGCCCACCTCAGCCACCCCCCCGTCGGGACACGGCCATCCCACGGACCCGCCTGCTCCTCCACCAGCCTGTCCCCACCTGCCACGGGGCGGGTTTGGGGCTTGGCTGGGTCCACGGAGTCCCTGCTGGGATGAGCTGGCCCTGGGAGTGTCAGCCAGCCTGGCTTGCCACATGCGGGGGGTCAGGGGAGCCCTGTGTGGGCTGATCCTGCTGAACCAGGATCCAGCCTGATCCCAGTGCTGAACCTCAGGAAGAGGCAGCTGGAGTCACTGGAGGGGACACCATGGGACAGCTGGCACTGCAGGGCTGGCCGTGTCCCAGATCCCCTTGGGTGGGAGCATCATGTTCCATGGCCACGAGGGATGGAGCATCCCAGGAGTGCCGTGGTCTTTTGGCTGCCCAGACACCTGGTGATGTGTGTCCTTCCTGCAGCCAGAGAGAGCCCTTAACCTGCCACCTGGGGCCCTCCCTGCCCCATCCCCTTCCCTGTGGCGGGCAGGTTGGTGCCTGGTGCCTGCACTGGGATGCTCTCCCATACCACGTGCTCTCAAGGCTTTCCATCCCCTTTCCCTGGATGTGCATGCCCCTGTGCCCCAGAAATGCTGCTCCCAGGGTTCAGCCCGGTTCTCAGTCAGCCTGTCAGGGTTTTGCAGCACAAACCCTCCCGTGGAAGATGCCGGAATGTTCTGTGCCAGGGTTTGGTGCAGAGCTGGGCTCAGCCCGGCTCCACTCACGTGTGGAACAAAAGAAGTGTCTGACACCCAAAATAGCTCTGTCCCCCACCGGCCATGAGAGGAAAAGGTCGTTTTGTACCAGAAAATGATGTCGGTGCTGCTTTACCTTCCTCCAGTCTTGGTTTTAGTGTCAGCAAAGTCCAGCTTAACCCCAGACCCGGTGTCAGGTCCCAGCCGGCCGCATCCTGGCACCGGGCATGGCTGGGATGGCACCATGGGCTCTGTGGCACTTTGTGTCACAGCAGAGGACATTTGGGGCACCCACCGAGTGATGTGGTGGGCTATGAGGCTACCGGGGGAGGCTGGGAAGCCCCACACAGGGGTGGGATGAGGGTGCTGGGTGACACATGGAGGGTGCTGGATGAGGGATGATGGGGATGTGGCCGCCGGGGGCAAATCCTTGTGGCCTCTCCATCTTTGTCCCCCAAGGTGGAAGAGGTGGAGGAGGAGGAGGACTAAGCCCTTTCTCTGACACCTCTGGGGTGCTTGGATGCTGCCCTGCCCATGGCTCCTTCCCCGACTCACATCACCCACCCAGCCCCACATCACCACCCAGCCCATCATCACCCAGCCCCACATCACCCACCCTCCCCACACCTCCCACACCCGGTCCCCCCTCCCCAGCAGGAAACGAGAACCGGTTTCTTTGTTTCTGTGTGCTGCCTGCTGACGCCCCACAGGAGCCACTTCCTCCCCCTCAGCACCACATGCCCACCCGGGGCGCAGCCGCCACCCTGTTTGTACCCGAGCTGTGCCACATCCTGCCAGCCCTCCCCTCCCAGCCCTCGAGGAAGGGACTGCGGGCCCTGGTGGGCAGAACCACCTCCGCAGGGACACCTCAGCATGTCCTGCCCCCTTGCACCCTCGTGGTGGGGAGCACATGGCAGGTCCTGTCCCACTGTGATACACCGCCCTGGATTGCCCAGGTCCCACATGTGGTGACCGAAGAGCTGGTCCGTGTGGCAGGTGCCACCATCCCCTCTCTGCCAAGGGCACCCAACAGTGTCCCACAGAGGGTGCCACGGGTGCTGATGGAGCCCTGGGGTGGTGTTTGATCCCCGTTGTCACAGCCCTGCCCCGTGGTCTGACCCTCCTGGAGGGGCTCACCCATCCCAAGGATGGCAGCTCAGGGACCATGAGGACGGGGCAGTCCTGCCACGGGGACATCCAGGTGCTGCTGTCACCTTGCATCACCAGGACCCACCTGGCTCCAGTGGCTTCACAAGGAGGCTATTTCTGACCCTGCAGCCTAATTGTACCCCCTGCCCAGCTCTCCATGAGCCATCCCCCAGCCAAATCCAGCTCCTCCCACCCACACCTCCTGGTTTTGGCTTCTTGCGAAAGCAGCTCGACAGGTCCTTGGTGGAGGCGGTGGTGAGGTTTCCCTTCCTGCCCGCCACCGTGGCACCTCTTGTCTTGGACCTGCTCCTCTGTGGGCAACCAACCCCCTGGGAGATGCCTCTCCCCAAGGATGTGGCTGTTCCAGGGCTACATGCACCCCACATCCCATCCTCATCACCAGGGAACCCCAAGCCTGGGGTTCAAGGTGACTCAGGCTGTGCATTGCCTCCACGTGCCCGGGCTCCATGGGCGAGCTGGATCACCAAAAATCGGGTGTTTTGGCAAGATAAACCACCTGTGACCCGAGCTGAGCTCCAGGCCACGGTGGGTGCCCCATTAAAGGCTCTGCTTGTCACCCCATCGTGTCCTGCTGTGTCACCAGAGCATCCTGGAGGCAGGGGCTGCCTCGGGGGCCCCCGGAGCCCTGGCTGTGGCACGGGGTGGTTTCGGCAGCACCTTGTGCCGCTCCGAGAGCGGAAACCATGTCACGTCCTGCCGGGGCGGCTGGTGGGGGCTGTGGTTGTGCAACAGCAGCACGGAGGGATGTGGGGACATGCCAGGCCCTGCCCTGACATCATGTCTCTAAAGAGACACTGATTTCCCCGGGCGGGCTCGTCACGCACCCGTGGCCGGGGGAGGACTCACTGGTGACCGTCACCCTCGAGCAGGGCCTGGGCTGCGGGTCCCTCAGCTGTGTCACCAACCTGTGTCCCCGTCCCTCAGCCCATGTGGCCCTGCTGGGACTGGGCTGGCTGAGGCCAGGCACTTGGTGTACTCATGGCATGGATGGACAGGTCCAGATGTGCCTCCTGCCCCCCAAAAACACCCCCTGGGGACCCCCAGGTGGGGATGTGTCCATGGGATGTTCACATCATGGGAATGGTGGTGTTCCCATCCTTCCACCAATGTTCCCACCATCCTACCAGCATCCCCATCCTTGGAACGGTGTTCTCATTGTCCCACCAGTGTCCCCATCATTCCACCAATATCCCTATCCTCCCATTGGTATCCCCATCCTTCCACTGGTGCCCCCATCATCTCACCAGTGTCCCCATCTTCCCACTGGAATCATCATGTTCCACTACTGTCCCCATTTTCCCAACAGTGTCCCTATCCTTCCACTGGTGTCCCCATCCTCCCACTGGTGTCCTCACTGTGCCATCAGTGTCCCCATCCTCCCACCAATGTTCTAATTGTCCTACCAGTGTCCCCATCCTCCCACCAGTGTCCCCATGTCCCACCAGTGTCCCCATCCTCCCACTGCTGAGCAAGGACACCCAGTGCTGGGTGAGCAGGGGTTGCTGCAGCCCCACGGAGTGTTTTTGGGGTGACCCCCAATGCTGACACCCTTCACCCCACAGAATTCCATGAACCTGCCCCCAGACAAGATGAAACTGCTCAACCAGTATGACAACGAGAAGAAGTGGGAGCTGATCTGTGACCAGGTGAGGTCTGGGCTCAGGTGCCATCCCTGTCCCCAAGTGCCACTCATGGCCTGGGCATCAATCCAGCTGTGCCAAGCACTGACACTCACCTCGTTAGTGACTCTGCACCTTATTAACCTCATTACACATTGATGGAGTGCAGGGATGGGGACAGGGACATGGTGGCTGCTGTGGGGATGGTGGCAGGTCCCTGTGCCATGGCAGGTGGCCCAATTTCAGCCTCTCTCTGGGCTTGTAGGAGCGTTTCCAGGTGAAAAACCCACCGTCCGCCTACATCCAGAAACTGAAGAGCTACTTGGAAACGGGTGGTGTCAGCAGGAAGGTGAGAGGTCCCCCTTGCACCCCCATGCCCATGTCCCCGTCCCAGGCTGGGCACAGGGACGGTGCCAATGGCTGTCCCCATCCCACAGTTCAAGAGGCGAGTGCAGGAGTCGACGCAGGTGCTCCGGGAGCTGGAGATTTCCTTGAGGACCAACTACATTGGGTAGGGATGGGGGTGTCATTGTCACCCAGCGCTGCCACTGTCCCTGGCATGGCTGGGAGGGGGATGGAGGATGCTGCTGGCTCTGGCTGGCAGGGTGACAGTGGGATGTGGAGGCTCGTGGCCTCATCCTGCCCCCCTGGGGTGCTGTAGGACCTGAACCTCATTTTGGCTGTGGTGTCTCTTGGGTGCCAGGAGGGACTCTGCCCCCACCCAGGGCACTGTGACCCCTTGTGGGGTGGTGGGTGCCCATGGTCCCCAGGGCCAGGCTGTTCTGTCGTGGCAGTGGTGGCAGTGGTGACAATGGTGACAGTGGTGACAGTGGTGGCAGCAGAGCCCTCGGGCTGTGTCTCCCATACATCAGGAGTGGGGTTCACCATGGCACTCACCTGCCTCAGCGCGCTGCCAGCTCATGATGCCAGCTCATGATGCCAGCTCATGATGCCACCTCACGTCCCCAGCGTGTTCCACCCTCGCTGGGGACCTCTGACGTGGGGGTGGCTCTGCTGAGGGTCTGGGGGCAGTGGGAGGGAGGATGAGGGGGGCTGGTGGAGCACACTAACCCTCTGCACCCTCCAGCTGGGTCCAGGAGTTCCTCAACGAGGAGAACAAAGGGCTGGACGTGCTGCTGCAGTACCTCGCCTTCGCCCAGTGCTCCGTCGCGTACGTCCCCATCGGGTGTCCTGTCCCCAGGGCTGGGATCAGCGTCCCCTGGGGCTCAGCGGGGCTGGGGGGTCCCTGGGGGTGCCCTCCCCTGTCACTGGAGCAGTGGAGCTGTGGACGCTCCATGGCTGGGGTTGAGCACAGCATCCCCAACATCCCTGGGGACCCCAGGGGGGTGTCTGCCCGGATTGGGGTGCCACCTCTCACCCGTCCCTGTGTCCCCACGGGCCACCAGGTATGACATGGAGAGTGCAGAGAACAGCAGCCCCGGCTCTGACAAGGGCAAGGAGCAGTCTCTGGAGGACCTGAACAAAAGCAACTCCTCGTCCCCCACCCAGGGCTCCTCCAAACCGCGGCCCCTCACTGTAAGGTAACGTGTGGTGCCGTCCCCAAATGTCCCCCTGTCCCTGTGCCATGTGCCCCCGCTCCCCCGCCTCGCTGCACCCCCGGCCGCGCCGTGCTTGGAGAGGGGCTCGGCAGGGAGACGCAGGCCCGGCCCTAAAAATGGGTCCCCACCACAGTCCTGGCCCTAAAAATGTGTCCCCATCGCTGGTTTGGGGGGACAAAGCCACGTCCCCGTGTGTGCCCCCAAGGGCTAAGCCCTGCCTGCAGCTGGGCTGGATCTGTGCCCTCCACTGCGACCCTCGTGGGTAAAACCCAGGAATAAGCAAAAATTTGAGGTGGTGGAGGTTTTGGGGGGAGAAAATCGCACCCCCCTGGTTCAAACCCGGGGCGGAGGATCGGGCCTGTGTCCCCCGCAGCCGGCCCCGGTGGCTGGTGGCTCTCGCTTGGCCCCGTCTAACCCCGCTCTTCTCTTGCACGCTGCCGGGACGCGCTGACGGTAGGTGACGGGGGGGACGGGGACACCCCACGGGACCCCGCTGCTGGTCACCGGTACCGGGGACAGGGCCTGCGGGGCATCCCTGCTGGGCGGGGGGGTCCCAGGGACACCCCACCGCGGTCACCCCGGGGGCTGTAAGGCGGCACACCCGGGGGGCGCGGGGGTCTCTCGCCGCCTGCCAGCAGCTCTGGAGGAGCCGGGGTGTCCCTGCCAGCCCCAGGGACAGGTCAGGAGGGACGTGGCACCCGCAGGGGGTCCCATCCCTTGTCCCCCGCCCCCTGTCCGTGTCCCCGAGCCCGGGTGTCCCCGGGGCGACGCGGGAGCCCCGTTTCTCCCTCCTGTCCTGCAGGCTCTAACGCGCCTCCAGCTGCTGCCTCTCGAACCAGCACATCCACACCCTCCTCCGCCACGTCCACCCCAGCGCCCCCTGCGGTGCCCCGGGCAGCGATGGGGACAGTGCCCCCAGGTCACCCGGCAGCTCCTGCCCGCCCCGGTGAGCCTCCGAGACCACCCGTGTGCACGAGGGGGCCCCCAAATCCAGCCCACCACCCCGCGGGCTTCTAGACGGGCACGGACGTGGGGGTTTCTCCCGCGGGGATGCAGCCGCCCGGGTCCCCTGGTGTCCCCCCCGCCCCCGCTGCCACCCCCCAAGCGCTGCCCCGTCCCCGCTTTGCCTGCGCCCCCGGCCGCCCCCGGCCCGTGCTCAGCCGCCTCTCGCCCGCCCAGGCTGAACCCCTCGCACAGCAGGAAGACGCTGCGCAACTCCCGCCTCGTCAGCCAGAAGGACGATGTCCACGTCTGCATCATGTGCCTCCGCGCCATCATGAACTACCAGGTGGGAGTGGGCGGCATCCTCGGGCATCCCGAAAAGTCCCCGCCGCCGCGGTGCCCGCGTGGGGGCGGCTGGGTGGGTGAGGTGGGGCTGGGTGGCGCCCGTTCTCCATCCCCTTGCTCTGAGATGTCCTCACTCGACCTCCTGGTTGGTGGGGGCACGGCTCGGGGATGACCCAAAGTCCCGGGTGGTCCCCCGGGATGGGGACAGGAGCAAACATGACCCCATTAATGCTCCTTTTGCCCCCAAGTCTGGCTTCAGCCTGGTGATGAACCACCCAGCCTGTGTCAACGAGATCACCCTGAGCCTCAACAACAAGAGTGCCAGGTATGACCTGCCCCCTGTGCCCTGTCCCTGTCCCCCTGTCCCCTCTCCCCCACCACGGCCCTGACCCCCTCCTTGGTCCACAGGACCAAGGCTCTGGTGCTGGAGCTCCTGGCCGCCGTCTGCCTGGTGCGAGGTGGCCATGACATCATCCTGGCTGCCTTCGACAACTTCAAGGAGGTGAGTCCCCAGCAGGGACACACGGTCCCCACATGGACACCCCTGCTCTGCCTGGGTTCCTGCCTCGGTTTCCCTGTGTGTGGCAGAGCCCAGCACCATCCTTAACATTCCCGTCCCTCGCTCGCTTGGGGATGCTGAGCTTTTTGGGCTTGATGTCCCCAGGGCCACGTCCCAGCTGGGCTGGGCCAGACAGCACCTGGCAGGGTTGGGATGGTGGCACCTGGGGGTGCCTCGTGTCCTGCCATCCCCCTGGGTGCCCCCCCAGCCGTGTCCCCCCCGTCCCTCAGCCCCCTGCTCCCACCCCAGGTCTGCGGGGAGAAGAACCGCTTCGAGAAGCTGATGGAGTATTTCCGAAATGAGGACACCAACATTGACTTCATGGTGAGCGGCTGGCGGGGCCAGTGCTCTGCTGTCCCCAGGGCATTGTGTCCCCAGGGGCTGCTGAGCCACCACAGTGTCCTGGGGGTGGCCATGTCCCAAGGGCTGCCAGGCTGCTGTGCCCTTCCCAGGCCACTGTGTCCCCAAGGGCTGCTGAGCCACCATGCTGTCCCCAGGCCATCATGTCCCCAAGGGGTTGCTGAACCACTTAGCTGTCACCAGGCCATCATATCCCAAGGACTGCTGAGCCACCATGCTGTCCCCAAGCTATCATGTCCCCAAGGCCACCATGCTGTCCCCAGGCCATTATGTCCCCAAGGGCTTCCAAGCCACCACACTATCCCTATGGCATTGTGTCCCCAAGGGCTGCTGAGCCACCATGCTGTCCCCAGGCCATCATGTCCTCAAGGGCTTCTAAGCCACCACACTGTCCCCAGACCTTTATGTCCCTGAGGCCACCATGCTGTACCCACACCACAATGTCCCCAAGGCCACCATGCTGTCCTTGGACCATCATGTCCCCAAGGTTTTCGAAGCCACCACACTGTCCCCAGGCCTTCATGTCCCCAAGGCCACCATGCTGTCCCTAAGCCATCACATACCAAAGGGCTGCTGCGCTGCCGGTCCTTCCCTATGTCCCCGTGTCCCCATGTCCCCAGGGCTGTGAAACTACCAAGCCTTTCCCAGGGGCACCTTGTCCCCGAGGGCCACCGATGCCCCGTGCAGTCCCCAGGGGCTGCCGTGCCACCGCGCCGTGTCCCCGCAGGTGGCCTGCATGCAGTTCATCAACATCGTGGTGCACTCGGTGGAGAACATGAACTTCCGCGTGTTCCTGCAGTACGAGTTCACCCACCTGGGGCTGGACCAGTACCTGGAGGTGGGTGACCCCCCGAGCGCGGGGGCTGCGGGGCGGGGGGACCCCAGCGCTGACGGTGCCGCCTCCTGTGCCCCGGCAGAGCCTCCGCCTCACCGAGAGCGACAAGCTGCAGGTGCAGATCCAAGCCTACCTGGACAACGTGTTCGACGTGGGGGCCATGCTGGAGGACTCGGAGACCAAGACGGCGGTGCTGGAGCACATGGAGGAGCTGCAGGAGCACGTCAGCCAGGTGGGCCGGGGGCGCGTGGGCAGAGCGGCTGACGCAGAGCCCGAGGGGAGGGAGGGAGGGAGGGATGGGGACGGGGCTGAGCGGCGGCACCTCGGCCCCCACAGTTGCAGGAGAAGCTGCAGGATGCGGAGAACGACTCCATGGCCAAGATAGCGGAGCTGGAGAAGCAGCTGAGCCAGGCGCGGCGGGAGCTGGAGGCGCTGCGGGTGAGCAGCCCGGGGCTCCGCGGCGCCGGGCGGGGCGCTGGGGTCTGCAGGGGGACAGCGGTGACAAGCCGGGGTTGTCACCTGTGCAGGAGCAGCTGAGCCCGCCGCGGCCGCCCAGCCCGCCGTCCCCGCAGCCCCAGGACTGCTATCGGCTGGCGCTGGAGCGGCGCCTGGCCGAGCTGGAGGAGAAGGGGCTGGTGCAGATCCTGCGTGGGCCCGACGGAGACGTCGCCATCGAAATTGTCCCCGTTGTCATAGAAACCCCGGCAGCCCCCGTGGTTACCGCAGAGACCGCCGATGTCCCCGCCGCCGCCAGCACAGGTACCACGGGGTGCAAGGGGGTGTCCCCTCCCCGGTGGGGACACCCGGCACGGAGCAGGGCTGGTGCTGGGCAGAGAAACTGGGGCACGGGGATGCGCCCAGGGACCAGAGCCACTCGGTGGCAGAGGGAGCGTGGCGGTGGCACCGTGTCCTGCCGTGTCACCGGTGGCACCGTGCCCTGCCGTGTCACCGTCTCACCCACCTCTTCTTTCCCTTGCAGATGCTCCGGCTCTGGCTCCAGCCCCACCTCTCCCCCCGCCCCCTCCG
>JAWWEW010000077.1:3585147-3630164 GCA_035583185.1 Anabacerthia variegaticeps
TCGGTGGGGAGCTCCCAGCAGGGCCGGGGGCCCCCCAGACCACCAATGGTTCAGGTGAGTGTGGCCCAGGGACGGTGGGGATGTGCCCCGAGCGAGGTCTGGGGGCACCCTGGTGTGGGTTTGGGACCCCCCACCCAGTGACACTTCCCCCCTCCCCGTGGCCCCGCAGTGAAGGTGAAGAAGCCCATCCAGACCAAGTTCCGCATGCCCGTCTTCAACTGGGTGGCACTGAAGCCGAGCCAGATCGATGGCACCGTGTTCACCGAGCTCAACGATGAGAAGGTGCTGCAGGTGAGGACATGGAGGACTTGGGGTGGGGTGGGGGGCCGGGAGCAGGGACTGTGGATGGGTCTGTGCCCAGTCCATGCTGGCACTGCCCCTGTACCCACCCTGCACCACCCACGGTGTCACGGGGCTGCTGGAGGAGATGGAGGTGGGAGCAGCTCCTTGGCACCATGGAGAGGGACAACGTGGGCCCTGGTGTCCTTCTCCTGTCACCCTGTCCTCGCCCCTTTGCTCCATTCTCATCCTCACATCCTGCCTGTCCTGTTCTTCTTCCTCATCTCCATCCTCTGGTCCCTTTCTTACTCTCTCCCTGTCCCCTTGCCCGTCCCTGTGCTTGTCCCCTCATTGCATCCTCATCCCCTTGCTTCATCTTCATCCTCTCCCCCTTATCCCAGTCCTCTGTCCTCGTCCTCACCCCAGATGTCCCAGGCCATCTCCTTGCCGTGCCCTCAGCCCTGTCTCCCCACAGGAGCTGGACATGAGTGACTTTGAGGAGCAGTTCAAGACCAAGGCTCAGGGCCCTGCCCTGGACATCAGTGCCCTCAAGACCAAGGCCACGCAGAAGGCCCCCAGCAAGGTGACCCTCATGGAGTCCAACCGGGCCAAGAACTTGGCCATCACCCTGCGCAAGGGTGGCCGAAGCATCCAGGACATCTGCACTGCCATCGAGACGTGAGTGTCCCCTCCCTGCTGGGACAAAGTTGGGCACAGCCCGGCTGCGCCGAGGGGTTGGGATGGTGGGGTTGTGCTGGGATGCAGGGACCAGATGTGGGGGAAGGAGGGATGCAGGAACCAGATAAGAGATGAAGGGATGTGGGAACCAGAGACATAGAGGGATGTAGGATCAGATACGGAGAGACAGAGGGATGCAGGGACCAGCTGTAGGGATGGAGAAATGAAGGAACAAAATAGGAGATGAAGGGATTTGGGGACCAGATAAGGAGAGACAGGGATGTAAGGACCAGTTGTGGAGAGATGGAAGGATGCAGGGAATAGTTGTGGAGACATTAATGGATGCAGGGGCTAAATATGGAGGGATCCAGGGATGTAGGAGGCAGATGGGAGATGGAGGGATGTGGAGGCCAGATGTGGGGATGGAGGGGTGCAGGTACTAAATATGGAGGAATTGAGGGATGTAGGAGGCAGATATGAGATGGAGGGATGTGGGGGCAGAGATGGAGGGATGTGGGGACCAGCTGAGGGGGTGGAGGGAAGGTGGAACCAGCCATGGGTGACAGGGGGGTCAGGGGTCCTACAGTGGGGTCTGAGGTGTCCCACCCTCGCAGGTACGACCAGCAAGCCCTGAGCCTCGACTTCCTGGAGCTGCTGCTGCGCTTCCTGCCCACCGAGTACGAGCGGACGCTCATCGGGAAGTTCGAGCGGGAGCAGCAGCCGCCGGAGGAGCTGTCGGACGAGGACCAGTTCATGATCCGCTTCAGCAAGATCCCGCGCCTGGCCGAGCGCATGAACGTCATGATCTTCCTGGGCAACTTCAGCGACACAGCCCAGCTGCTCATGCCCGTGGGTGCCAGGCACAGGCGGGGTGGGGGCTCTGCAGGGCTGGGGGCTCCTGTGGTGACGCTCACGCTCTCCCCTCACACCTCCCCTCCCTCCCACAGCAACTCAACGCCATCATCGCCGCTTCCATGTCCCTCAAGGCCTCCAGCAAACTGCGCCACATCCTCGAGGTGAGGGGTTTGGGGTGCGGTGGCCCCAATGGGGGGGATACTGGACAGTGGTGGGTGTGTGCAGGGTGCTGGCAGGGGGCCTGTAGGCTTTGTGACCCCCACCCCACGGTGCCCTGGCCACCCCAGGTCATGTCCCTGAGCCGTTGTGTCCCTGCAGATCGTCCTGGCCTTCGGGAATTACATGAACAGCAGCAAACGTGGAGCAGCCTACGGGTTCCGGCTGCAGAGCCTCGACGCGGTAGGGTCAACGTGGGGTCCCCACTGTGGGGGGGCTTGGGGGCACTGTCACTGCCAGGGACCAGCCCTGGGGACAGAGGGACACAGAGACCAGCTGTAGGGATGCAGGGACCAGCTGTAGGGCTGGTGGAACATGGGATTCAGCTGTGGGAATGAAGGGATGAAGAGACCATCTCTAGGGTCGGAGAGGCAAGGGTGGGGGGAATTGAAGGGATGGAGATACACAGGAACTGGCTGTGGGGTTGGAAGGATGGAGAATAGATTTGGACGGGTGAAGGGATTCAAGGACCAGCTGTGGGGATGAAGAAAGATGGGAACCAACCTTGGGGATGGAGGGAGGAACGCCACATGTGGAGATGGAGGGGAGGTAGGGAGGAACACTCAGCCATGGGGATAGAGGGATGGAGGGATGAAGGGATGGAAGGATGGAAGGATGGAGGGATGGAAGGATGGAAGGATGCAGATCCAGCCATGGGAATGGAGGGAAGCAGAATGAGCTGTGGGGATGGAGGGATACAGACCTGGCTGTGGGGATGGAGGGATGGAAGGATGCAGACCCTGCCACAGGGAGGGAGGGAGGGAGGGATGGATGGAGGGATGGAGGGAGGGAGGGAGGGGAGGAGGGAGGAAGGGAGGGATGGAGGGATGGATGGATGGATGGATGCAGACCCAGCCACAGGGATGAAGGGCCACCAGAGCCTGCCCTGAGCAGGGTGAGGGGTGGTGAGGGCTGACACTGCCCTCCCCAGCTCCTGGAGATGAAGTCCACAGACCGCAAGCAGACACTGCTGCACTACCTGGTGCGGGTGATCACGGAGAAGTACCCGGAGCTCACGGGCTTCCACACCGAGCTGCACTTCCTCGACAAGGCGGGCACAGGTAGCGCCCCTGGGCCCCGGGCTGGGGGGGTCATGGCAGCCCCTGGCACTCCGAGCCTGCCCTGACCCATTGCTCGCCCTCCCGCAGTGTCCCTGGACGGGGTCCTGCAGGATGTGCGGGGCCTGCAGCAGGGCATGGAGCTGACCCGCAGGGAGTTCCTGCGGCAGGACGACAGCCCCGTGCTCAAGGACTTCCTCAAGGTCAACTCGGAGGTCATGGAGAAGCTGCAGGCTGACAGCAAAACCGCCAAGGTGGGTGCTGGGGTGGCGTGGGGGCTGTGGGGCAGGGTTGGGCCCCCCAGGCCTGCATGGGGACACCCCGGGGTGCCCTCTGCTCACACCTCTGCCCCGTGGTTGGGACGTGGCTCCAGCGGGACAGCCAGGAGGGATGTGGAGTGGGATGGTGAAGTGGGAGAGGGTTGCATTGGGAGAGCAGCATTGGGTGCTGCTGCCCAGCCCCAGCCCCCACCTCGGGGTGTCTCCTCCTGCAGGAGGCGTATGAGTCAGCTGTGGAGTATTTCGGGGAGAACCCCAAGACCAGCCCCCCCACCACCTTCTTCCCCATGTTCATGCGCTTCATCAGAGCCTACAAGGTAGGAGGGGGCAGTGGGTGCCCTATTTCTGGGGCTTGGGAGGGGGATGGGAGGGTCTGGCCTCACTTTGGGCAACCACAGATGAGGCTGGGGCACATGGGGCCAGGAGATCCTGGGGCTCGGGAATGCCCTTTGGGATGGTCAGGATGTTGGAGCTGGGTTGGGGGGAGCTGGGGGCTTTGAGGGGGGCTGTGGTCCTGCAGCAGGACCCCCCCCAGCTCAGCACAGCCTTCCTGCCCCTCTCCCAAGAAAGCAGAGCAGGACATCGAGCTGTGGAAGAAACAGGAGGCCGCAGCCAAAGAGGCAGAATCCAACCCCCCCGGCAGCGAGCGGCAGCCTGAGGTGAAGGTGCCCCCATGTCTGCGTCCTGGTGGGGTCCCAGCTCCAGCCCTGAGTGGGCTGCGTGGTGGGGAAGGACTACATGAGTCCTGGGGAGGGAGAGCTGGGTGGGAGGTGGAGACGAGGGCACCCCATGTCCTGTGCTCACCCACCCTGCCCCCTGCCCAGCTGCCCATCCAGAAGGCCAAGCGGCAGCAGATGGACATGATTGCTGAGCTGAAGAAGAAGCAGATGGTGAAGGAGCCTCTCATCTATGAAGGCAAAGACGGGGCCATCGAGGACATAATTTCAGGTGAGGGATGGTTTCAGGTGAGGGGCCTGGAGTCCCCCCCAACTCAAACCCACCGCTCAGTGCCAGAGGGAGACCCTCGGTCTGGGGGCTGCAGGGGCTGTCATAGGAGCCGGAGGGTCACCAAGCCCCATCACAGGGACCAAACCTACCTGCAGCACCTTCCCATCTGCCCGTCACTCCCTGCCCTGTCTCATAGCTTTTCCTTCTGTTCTGCTTCTTCCTCCTCTCTCCTGCTCTTCCTCCTCCTCCTGCTGTCGCTGGATCGCTCTGCTCAGCTCTGAAAACTGTCCCTTTCACGGCCCGGACGGGCAAACGCTCGTCCCGGCTCTTCTGCGACGTGAGCTTCAACGAGGAGAGCCCTCTGTAGGTAACGTGGGGCAGGGGCTTGGCACAGGCGGGCGGGGGCTCCCCCACCCACCAGGGTTTCTCCCCACACCGACTCTGCCCCACGCTGAAACCCAGCCCCGGGGGGCACCCCGGCCGCAGCCCCCCGAGATGGAGCCGGGCACGGAGAGCCGAGGGTCGGGGTCCCACGGGCGGGGTGTTCGTGGCTGCTGCTCCTCCTGTCGCTGTGTGTGGCTCTTGGCTCCTCCTGAGTGTCCTTACCCGGATGGGCGACTCCCGGGCAGAGAGGCGGGACGAGGGAAAGGAAGGGTTTTAAACTAAAAGAGGAGAGATTTAGGTGGAATATTGGGAAGAAATTCTTCCCAGGGAGGGTGGGCAGGCCCTGGCACAGGTTGCCCAGAGAAGCTGTGGCTGTCCCATCCCTGGAAGTGCCCAAGGCCAGGTTGGACGGGGCTTGGAGCACCCTGGGTTGGTGGAAGGTGTCCCTGCCCATGGATAAGCTTTGAGGTCCCTTCCAACCCAACCCGATCCATGGATTCTGTGATGGTCTCCGGGGTCCCGCCCCCGTCGGGTGGGCGGTGAGGCTGAGCCGGTCCCTCGCTTCCCCCGGTGCAGACCTGCGGAACAACCCTTACCGGCGGGGGGACAAGGGCCGCGGCAGCGCCAAGAAGCGGCCGGCGGGGCAGAGCCTGCAGGCGACGCCGGACATCGCGCTCTGACCGGGCCGGCCCTGCAGCTCCGGGACCGGGGCAGGACCATCCTCCCGACGCGGACGGGGCCGCAGGATGCCGACCCACCGGCCGGTGCCCGCTCCGAGCTGCTCCAGCCGCTTGCCGTGCCAGCTGCCCCCGCCTGCCCCGGGCTCTGGCGCAGGGACCCCCCGCTCTTGCTTGGCCGTGCCCCTGAGCTCCTCTCCCCGGGGCGGGCAGGGCCGGGGGTCCCTCCTGGGTACGGGCAGGGAGGGGGGAGCACAGAAAGGGCTCCGGCTTGTCCTGGAAGGAAAAGAAGGGCTGCCCCGTGCCCACCCCGGCGCTGCCCCATCGCCCGCCGCGGGCCAGCCCCGCACTGGTGTGTCCCACTTCCCAGCTTGCTGGTGCCTTCGATTCCCGCTGCGGGACGGGACGGGGTGTCAGCCCGGGACCCAGCGGCCCCCGCACATCTCCCCCACCTCCCCCGGCCCCGCAGAGCCCCCTGAGCCCCCCCGTGTCCTCTTCCTCCGCTGCAGAGCCAGCGAGGATCCTGCTGCGAAGCTCCCACCCTGGCCCCCTCCCGTACCCCGGGGGGCGGCAGTGGTGCTATTTTACAGGGATTTTCTAAGTCTTCCTTCCAATTTCTCCGTGCTCCGGGAACAGGGGATGGAGCACCCCCGTGCGGCGTGTCCCCAGGCTCCCTGGGCTGCTTCTCGCCGCAGGGACTGCTGTGACAATCAGCAGCAGGGACAGTCCCTGCGGGGTGCCGGTACCTCTGCCCCGCTCCGTGCCCCGCATCCCCCTCCGGGACGGGCAGGAGGCTGCTCCGGGTTCCCCGGGACGGGACACGCCGCCGGGGCTGGGCAGCCTCCGGCCCCGCAGCGAACACGGTCCCAAGGGCTGCGGGGTCGCTGCTGCCACCAGAGAGGCCCGCACGGGCCTCCGGACACCGCACTGGACCCGACCCCCGATCCCTCCCCCGCCCGCTGCTGCTGAGAGACCCCCGACCCGCCCGCACTGTCGCGATTGACCTCGGTGCATTCGCTTCGGCAAACAGCCCCGCTGCGAGGATGCGGCTGCACCTCCATCCTCCTGCCCTCCCTCCTGTCCCTCCCCATGTCCCCCCTGTCCCTCCCCGTGTCCCTCCTCGCCCGTCCCGGCTTTAGCCCAGCTCAGTCCAGAGCAGCCGCTGCTTCCCGCTGTATTTAAGCTGCTTCAGCGCCGGCTCCGTGTCACCCGGGGAGGGGTGGGAAATGAATGTGTAACTTATAAATGCCTTTAAGCCAGAAATGTAAACCATTAACTGCTCATTTGTATACATTATTTTTATATACTGAAGGCCTGCTTAATTCTAAAGCAGAACTGGTAATAAAATGTCTCAGAGGATAAAGGACTCGCCTGGGAGAGCGGTGAAGGTTTGCATGGAGGGAGGGAGGGACAAAGGAAGAGAGGGAGGGAGGGATGGAGAGAGGGAAGGATTTAGGGATGCAGAAGCTGCTGCTTCTTGTCCCACCACCAACACGGCCTCTCCCTGCTGCTGACAGTGGTGCCCCTGCTCCTGGGGACATCTGGCAGTGGAAGATGCCTTCCTGGCTTGCCCAAGGCTGTGGCTGGGATAGGATCAGGTCAAGGCTCTGCTCAGCCCTGCAGGTCCTTGCAGAACTGGCAACCTCCAGGCAGGTGTGATCCAGTGGGTGGAAACATCAGGAATGAGTGCCATGGGGCAGTGGAAGGGAAAAGCCAGGGCTTTGTGAGTCTTCCAAGGGGCAGCCCCATCTCACCACACGAGTATTCCTGAGGATAAGGTGCTGGAGCCCAGGCCCCTGCACAGACACCTCTCCCTCTGCTGGGTGACCAAATCACAGCCTTGGCCACCCATGGCTGTGGAGAGGCTGGCCCAGCACCAAAGTCCAGGGCAAAGCCCAGCATGGGCTGTTCTACACTGGGCTGGGCTGTCCTCGGAGCCAAAACGGGGCTGGTGCTTCCCTAAGCTGAGCTGTACCTTTCCAAGGAAGTCTAAGCCCTCCCCTCTACTCTGCCCATGAGGGATCCCACCAGAAGGAGTGTCCAGCTCCGGGATCATCAGCACAAGAAGCATCTGCTGGATCAAGTCCAGAGAAAGTCACGGAGATGCCCCAAGGGCTGGAGCCCCTCTGCTCTGGAGCCAGGCTGGGAGAGCTGGAGGTGTTCACCTGGGGAAGGGAAGGCTCCAAGGAGACCTGAGAGCCCCTTGCAGGGCCTAAAGGGGGTTTATATAACAGAGGGAGAGCAAATTTTTACACAGGCAGACAGTTCTAGGACAAGGGGGAGCAGTTTTTAACTTCAAGAAGAGAGATTTAGATTAGATGTTAGAAGATATTATTTATTGTAAGGGTGGGCAGGCCCTGGCACAGGGTGCCCAGAGAAGCTGTGGCTGCCCCAGCCCTGCAAGTGTCCAAGGCCAGGTTGAATGGGGCTTGGAGCAACCTGGGCTGGTGGAAGGTGTCCCTGCCCATGGCAGGGGGTAGAAGAGGATGATCTTTAAGGTCTCTTCCAACCCAAAGCAGTCTGATTTCAGCAGTAAACCATGACCATATTTTTGTGGACATTGGTCTGTGTTCACAGCACAGACGTGGGTTCACCACAGCAAAAAAGACATGTCTCAAGACACCTGACCTCACTCCCTGGCCATGAGCACTCCCAGCCCACTGGGCTGGTTGGCAGAAAGGCATCAGCTCAGTGCAGACAAACAGCTCCTGCAGCAGCAGCGAGGGGTGTGGGGGCTCTGCAGAGCTCTGCTGCCTCAGCCCTGCTCTGGAGCCTCGACCTGCTGCACCTCCCTGGAGACGGAGCAGCTCCTGGTGCAGCAAATCCCCTGGATCAGGACAGAGGGAGGGAAAGGGACTGTGTGCTTGGAATGAGACAGATGCCAGGATATGCAGCAAAGCCTGGGCTTGGAACTATTAAAGTCATTGCTGCCTCTTCATCCCCAGCAATCATGGAATCACAGAATATCCTGAGTTGGAAGGGACCCCCAAGGAACATCCAGCCCAACCTCTGGCCCTGCACAGACACCCCAGCAATCCCACCCTGTCTCTCAGAGCATTGTCCAAACTCTCCTGGAGCTCTGGCAGCCTTGGGGCCGTGCCCACTGCCCTGGGGAGCCTGGTCAGTGTCCCACTATCCCCCCTGACCTCTCCCTGCATCCCCCAAACCCAGAGCTAATTAATATACAGCACAGTTTAATCAGATCAGGCTCCTCTTCCTGAAAAATGTCTTATTCAGCACCACCCTCTTGTTCTCTGGTCGCTGTATCAAACCACCAGCAACGAAAATAAAAAGAATCTTTTTTTTTTCTCAGCTTTATTTTTTTTTCCCTGTGAAAATGCAGGTCAAGAAATCACAGTTTTATAAAGTGTCATTCGTTCCATACAAGCTCCTCATTCCAGCACCTTCCCCCACGCCAGAATGGCCCATCCCAAACTGATCCTCAGCTCCCTCCTGCCTCACCAGCAGCGATTTTTCCAGACTCTGGGAAGGAGCTGCACGACAAGAGCCATCTGTGTTTATCACTCCCACTGCTGCTCGTCCTCCCCGCCCTGAGCTGGGCTTCTAAACACTCATTACGAAACCTGACAGTTCCAGCCAAATTTTGAGGAAAAGCTTTCCCTGACTCTCTCCTGTCAGTGTTGCACAGAGCTCGTCTGGAAGCCGGATTGTTTCTGCCTGTCATGGCAAAATGACAAGCCAAGGGAAGAGGAAACTGTCCTGGCAGCAGGAGAGATCTGAGGGGATCTCAGGCTGGCTGGCAGCACAACCTGGGACCCTTCCTGAAGGAGGAGCCCAACTCAGGGCAGGGGGAAGGCACCGGGGTCACCCAGCTGTGTGTCCCTGGGCAGGGACAGCCGACACCACATCCCACCCTGTGAGCCCTGCTGGGAACCTGCAGCCTCACTTGGTCACTGCTGGTGGCAGCAGAACAGGACTGAAGGCTCCGCAGGAGACACAGAGGCTTGAGACCCTGGGTAATGCTGGTGGGGGGGTGCAGAACACAGCCCTCCATCCACCTGGAGAATGGGGACATCTCCATGGGCCTGTGGGGACAGCTGGGAGGGTTCCCTGCCCTCACACCCTGGTGCAGGGGCGCTGAGTTCAGGTTAATGCTGTGCAGAGGGTCCTGCTGCTCCTGGGCTCCAGCCCAACACCAGGGCACAGACCCACACACTGGCCAGGGGAGCACCTGGTGCAACCTTTGGGATGGGACCCACCCTGCTTTTGGAGGGACACATCACCACAGACCCATTAGAAACAACCAACAGGTTTTCCTTCTCTCCCCTCAGAGGAAGCAAGGGAACAGAGCCAGGCACGTGCTTGGGAGCTCCTGGAAACCTTGGAAGAGGCACTTTGATCCCTCCTTCTCCAGAGCTTAAATTCTTAGTAGTTTATGGCACCTCAAAAGAAATGGAGCCAAACTACCCCTTCCCTCACTCCCTCCTGGAAGACACGTGTGTAATGTGTTAATTATTTACTAAAAAGACTCTGAACGTGGCATTGCAAATAATGAGGTGCTTATTTTGGACAAGATATTAAGTGCTTTAGAACAAAAAGTGCTATAAAAATTATGCCCAGAGTGCTGACAGGTTTCATTTTCTTCAAGAGTTCCACTTTTTTAATACATCAACAATTGGAGTTTTCTGATTAAGGATGTCACTGCCTGGTGTGGCAAAACCAGCCCATGTTCTGGGAGATCAAAGGCAAAAGCATCCCTTGTTTAAGGAGTGCTGGTCCTCAAAAAGGAGGCACAGAGCTTAACTTTTCCCAGCTACTGTCCAAGTGAACTTCACTTGGGGAAACTGCCAGCATTCCTGCTTTGCTGTGCCCCTCAGAACTCCATGGATCTGGCAGGGCCCACCTTGTTTTTCAGGAGCTGTTCCTCTGCTCAGCCTGGGTGCAGAGCCTCTGCTTGGAGGCCACTGCAGTTACAGAGCTCTGGAGCAGCCACAGCCACCACCAGGAGCTGTGATTTCCAGGTGTGCAAGGCCTTGGAACAGTCCTGAACAAGCACACTCAGGGCTCATTCCTCCCTCTGCATTTGTTCTGGGCTGGAGAAGGGTGAGAACACCCACCCACCCACCTGAATGTGACCCGTGAGGTTTCAGTATACTCCAAACATTCACAAATCAGTAAAAAACATAGTTCAAAGCTTAAGGCTTTCCAGGCCCAGCTGCCCATCCTGCTCCGTGAGCTCAGTTTGAAATGAGGGGAGGATGGGAAGCCTCGTGAGGCCAGGCTGGCCCAACAGAACTGGGGCACTGGGCTCAGCCCTGGCAGCTGGGAAGGAGATTTTCATAAACTGCAGCAAATCCAGCCCTGTCAGAGCTGACAGAGCCACCACCCCTTTCCCTTTAGGGGAGCTGCCTGGATGGGACAGTCCACCTGGAGTCCCACTTCAGTGGTGGGAACAGGATGGAGGAAGACCCCCTTCACTTTTCCACCAAGGAATTCCATGCCTTCCTCTGCCCTGTCTGCCAGTGACACCAGAGAGAGCACCAGCTCCTCCAAGACCTGCAAGTGGGAGCTGCAAGAAAAGCTCTTTCTGGGAACAAAGCTCTTGTCTGATTCAAGAAGGAAACGTCTGCGGGGAAGGGTGGGAGGTGAAACCAAGAACCAGCCAGTTCCTGCTGTCGATTCTCCCCGTGCAGTAGGCTGGAGGTGGAGATGATGCTCCCCAAAGCCTACAGAAGTGTCTTTTCCTCCATCTGGAAGGAAGTCAGCCAGCTCCCCTTGGCACAACCATCCACAGCTGCACTGAGGGCACCCAACCTCCTCCTCTGGGCGAGCCCAGCAGCTCCCAGCCTCACCCCGGAGGCTGAGCCACAGTTCTCACCCAACCCCCCTGCTCTCCTGAAAAGCACCACCACATTCCTCTGAAAGGCAGGAATTTCCACCCACCATCCTCAAGCTCTAACACTCACACCCAAAACAAGTCACTCCCACTGTTCTGGGGAACATCTAAGCTCAGGACACGTCTTGGAACTGGGTCAGAACGGGAGCAGGAGCGAGGCCCGATGGCAGTGGAGCCGCCGTCCCGCTGCAGCACAACCACCAGCCACTGCCCCTGGTGCTCTGGCACGGCAGGGCAGCTCAGGAAGCTTTTGCAATTCCTTCTTTGCACAAGGTAAAAACCTCCAAACCAGGCGGGCTCCTCCTCAGGGCCTGTTCTCCAGCTGGCCGTGCTTGACGCGCCAGGTCCAGCTGACGCTGCAGTCGGGGGCCAGGGTGCACTGCAGGTCGATGCCGGAGTCGGGCACCTCCATGTCGTAGTGCACCGGCTGCCCCTCCTTGGTGACCAGGCTGAACGCAGGCACTGGGATCTGGGAAGCAGAGCAGACAGAGGGGCACCTCAAGCCTCCTTCAGAACATCCTCTCCCTCTATCCCACCCAGCAAACAGATTCCCAGTCCCAGAAAAGCACCTGGACAGGGGCTTGTGCTTGGCAGGAACATCCCAACCTCCTCCTGGGAGGGAGTGTCTCCCAACTGGACTGGGCAGTGCCCACCCTGCTGCCAACCTGCCTGCCACGAGCTCTGGGCCGTTGCTGGGGGTCCCTGAGCTGCCAGTGCTTGGGCATGTGAACTCCTCTGCAGGTCGGTGACGTTCTGCTCTGTATGCCACCAGAGACCCAACACCACTGGAGCATTTTCTGGACTGGTGCAACCTCTTTTACACCACATTTGACACTCAGATGAATCCCAGGCCCACAGACACTCTGGAGTTTCTTTCAGGGACTGCCAAGGATGCCCACAGGGAGGTTCACTGGAGTGTGCCAGCATCTCCAAACAAACCAGCTGGAAGCACCACAGTCAAACACAGCCCCTTTCCCTGAGCTGATGCTACTGCTCATGATGGAAAAGGCAAACAGGAATTCTTCTTTAGGGAGAGGGGAAAGAATTTATCTTTAGAGTTGAGAAGAAGGATTTTTTAAGCTGCAGCACAGGAACTTCCTAAGATGTAGATCCTGCTGCCCCTATGACAATTGGCAATGGCTTATGATGCAGGTTCTGTATTAGGCTGGGTAGCAGGGAAAACTTCCTCAATGAAAGAGTAGCCAGGCATTGGAAAGGGCTGCCCAGGGCAGTGGTGGAGGCACCACCCCTGGAAGTGTTCAAAAAATGAGGAGAGGTGGCACTTCAGGATATGGTTTAGTGGGCATGGTGGGATTTGGCCACGGGTTAGAGGTCTTTTCCAGCCTTAATGATTCAGAAAACATCCTCTGGTACCACTGTCACAACAGCAGCACAAACTGTGTTACTAAAGGTGTCATTAGGCTCTCTGAACAACCCCTGGGTCCTGGATTCTGAATGTTCTGCGTTAGGGAAGAAATTGCTCCTCGCACAAAATGAATCACTCAGCTCCCAGTTTGTGCCTCACCTGGCTGCTTATCCCTGTGGCAATGTCTCCCACCTTTGTCCTGTGGAAATCCCTGATGTGTAAGTTTTCTCCACTGAGCAACTGGATCTGGATTTTCACTCCTGGAATGCACAAGAGGAGTTGTTACTTCTGCTGAGGCACAACAACCACACAGTCCACAGGAAAACTGATTGACAAGGCTCACACAGGGGAAAAACTCGTTTCTGTCTCTAAGCACTTCATTGATGTAGGTCTTCTGCTGAGCATGGAGCTTCCTGGAGACAACAGTGACTCAGAGCAGGGCTGGATTTAGCAAGAAAGCAGCTGAAGTGATGTATTGATTTGCACAACAAGCCCTCAAAATTACTTTGTAGACATTTATGGTTATAAAACACACACCCTTGTACATGGCACAACACACCTGAACAGGCTCTGAGTGTTCAGGAACTTCCCTGGATTTCCCTGTGAGACCCCAGTGCCCTCCACCCACCTGTGACTGGGGCACACTGGGTCTCCTCCCAACCCATCTGTAGGAGGGTCTGTGCTGACACAGCAACTGAAGGATAAGAGGAGCTCAAAGACTCCATCTCCCAACCCCTGCAGACCCTGAGGAAATGCTTCCTGACCCTTTATCCCACCTGCAGCCCCCCAGACCCACCGTTGAAGTAGCTGGGGGTGTCCGTGTGCCGGCTGCGGCTCAGCAGGGTGTTCCAGCTGAAGCTCTGCCCGTCTGCCTGGCTGTTCCAGGAATGGATCCCAGAGCTCATAGTGTCCCTCAAGCTCTGAGAAGCCTTCATGGAGTTCTGCAGAAGGAAGTACAAGCTTGTCAAAAGGCTGCTAGACAATGAGCTTGCAGGAGATAAAAACATCAAAATAACGTTGGGAAGAAAAGGGGATCTAAGGCTGGGCCTTGAGTCAGTCAACATTTATATGCCACCTGGGAAAGGGAATGAATAGCAGTGCAACAGTTCCCAGACACTGAGAGACATTATCAATAGCTAAATCAGTGCTGAGCTGAAAAGCTGGATGAGAAAACAGGGGTTTGTTTTACTGAGTGACAGGAGAAGGAAGCATGATAAAATATTTGTCACTTACTGGCATTAGAAACACACAGGAAAAACAATTAACTGCATAAACAACTACAGACCCCACATGGCTGTGCTGCTGGGAGGGGTCTGTGCTGTCCTTGAGTCATGGAAGGACAACCTGACCACGCCAGCACAGTGATCAGTACCAGTCCAAAGGCACGTCAAATGTATGGGGTGGGCACTGGGGGGAAACCAAGCAGAGTGAGACCCCACATTGCACACCATGTGTGCCAACAGCTGAGCTGCTGCACACAACTCTCCCAGTCCTCCTCAGAAAGCCCTGGGAGGCTGAGAAGAGGGATAGAAATAGGACACAAAGCTGCTCCCAGCCAGAGCAGACTCCTGCAGATGCCAGGCTGCACAATTTAGGACTCAGTGTCTTTGAAAACTGTGACTGAAGGCCTTTTGTCCTTCCCTGGCCCCAGGAGGCTTATTCAGTGTTTCTCACTGGTATTCCCTGCCTTGGGAACACCACAGACAGGGCAAACAAAAATAATTAAAATCAGTACTTCAGTAACTTGGACTATGAATTCATTGGTATCAATGGGTTAAAATAAGTTCATGGAGAACAGATCCAGAGGCTGGGAATAGATATCCAAGATCTGAGGCTCTGTTCTTCTGCCTTATTCTTCTGGTCTTCCCTAAACTTCCCACTGGTGTCCATGGCCAGGAAGAAAACCCTGCACAGCTGCTTGGTCCAGCCTGGAGCAGCTCCTACACCCACCACTGCTTCCCCAGCTCCTTCCCCTGCACACAGAGGGTCGAGGCAGCTGGGATTTCCCATATCCACACAACTGAAGCCTCCTGAGTGAACAGACAGCACAGGAGAGCCCCTGGAGGGAAGGGCCAGGCTGGACGGTGAACTAAAGCACAACCACAATGCTCAACACCCCGCTGTGCAAGGACAAAGCTGTGCCCACAAGGTTCTCTCCAGCAAACTGGGTATCAAAAAGCAGCAACACATGTGAGAAATGCCAGATCTCCACTGGCCACAGCTTTCAGTCTTCCAGAGAAAACCCCCAGCCCTGCCTCCATTCCCACTCACCCTCTCACTGGCGTCCGACACGAACGGGCTGTCGATGCTGAGACAGGAGAGCATTTGCTCCTGCTCCTCCAGGGAGTAGGGCTGGGAAAGGCTGTTCAGAAACAGTTCTGCAGCAAAAAGAAGAGAAGGGAAGACATTTGAAGTGTTTCCTTCCATGCCTCTCTGCTCTAATCACAGTTCTGCAATCCCCATTAGCATTAGCTAATGAACAGTGACATTGGTGTCAGTAGCTCATGACACAGCCCTGGTGCACAGAGTACAAGGAAACTGAGCCACAAAGGACATGGATTGTGCAATGACATATGCAAAGCAGCAGCACCCAGAATTTCCCACTTTTTGCCCATTCTGACAGCTAGGAGGTGTCACTGTAGATCCATCTGCATTGTCATACCCAGGGAAAGGTCAAACTGAGGCACTCAGCTCCTGCAGCAAGTTGCACTGACAAGATGCAGCCCTACAGGGCTGCTGGGAGCCAAAGCCATTTGGGAAGAAAGCCCTCAGCAAGCCCTAAAATGCCATCACTCAGTTCCCTGACAAAGTTACATTTCAAGCCACTTTTTTCCTAGCTTGAAGTTCTCAATTCACTTACAAAGACTAGAGGAAAAAAATTGAAATGTAGAGTTATACTGGGGCAATGGAGCTGGACTATGTGATTGACACACTAATTTACTGCTGGTCTTCAAATTCTGCATTCCTGCTGGCAACCAAATTCCTTGGCTGGTGGCTGCAGGTTTTCCAGTGTCCAAAACAAAACAGTTGCAGGTTGATCTTAACTGTATTGCTTTGCTTGGCATCTGCCATTCCTCTGCTATTATCCTGGCTTACCCCTTTAATAAAAGAATGGTGTTTGTAGGCCTAAAATTCCAGGTGAAGTTGAAATTCTTTGCACAGTGCACTTAAGCACAGGTCTGAAATGCGCTGTTTTCTAAGAGGTTCCTGCACCTCTCAGAAGGTCCCTCCCCTATTCACAGGAAGGAAATCCTGTTCATTACCTTTGTGGTGTATTTAGTTGGTTAAGAACTACTAGTTTTGGTAATTTAGAGGAAGGTTGAGCAATTTGTGTAACGAGAAAGGAACTGTGAACAAAATGACATCCAAGCTGAAAACCCAAAAATAACTGTCAGGGGGCCAAGAGAAGGCAGCTGTATTTTCATCCTGTTCTCAAGCAAAAAGCTCAACTCCTTCCCCAGCCCAGTGCTCACCAATTTCCAGCTGCTGGAGCTCCTGCTCTGAAATGGTTGTGGCTCTCTCCCCGTGGCTGCAGCTTTTCAGGGGCAGAGGAGTGGAGCAGAGAGGTGGGGGATCCCAGGACTCGGGTAATTCCTTGTCCTCGTTCCAATGGGCTCCCTTGACCTCCTCTGTTTGCTCCAGGGATGGGGGTGGTAGGACTGGGCTGGCACAGGAAACTTTGACTGACAACTTTGGGGCTGAATCAGTCTCAGAAACTGGGCTCACTGTGGGGGACAGGGATGTCCGGGAGTTGTTGTCTTTGTTCAAAGACAAGTGTCTGGGCTCTCTGTATTCGCCTTTCCAGGGGCTTCTCACACCTCCCACTACAAAAACAAAAAACATACAAACATTGTCAAATGAAGAAACAAAAGTGGTAAAAGTTTCTCTTCATTGTGAGAGTTTTTGAAGCAGATTTGCTGTAAAATGCCCAGCTTCTCCAAAAGACAAACCCAGTTCACCCCCACAAATTCTTGCTGTATTACAGAACCACTCAGCAGGATTAAGCTGAAATAAATTATGACAGTCCCAGGGGCAAGGCTGGACCACAAGGGTGACTTCCAACTGAGGATGCAGCAAACTTCTGCTTGCAGTTCTGCTGCACATCAGGCTCTCCAGCTGCAGCTGATGCTCAGCTGACAGGAGCCCAGGCACAGGACACACCTGAGCAAGCCCACAGAGAGCACAACAACATCTCCTGCAGCAGAGAGGGAAGAGCAGTGACAGCACACAGGAAACTGTCATTTATTTGGGTGAGAAACACTCGGCTGTGGGCAACAGCCATCAACCCAAAATACACATCAGTGCTGAAACTTGTGGAAACGACACCCTGGGCAGTAAAACAGGCTGGTGCTTCCCACAGGATCACTCTGCCCCATCCAGCAACTCTCCCAGTGGGGATGGGAAGGCTTAGCTGCATTAGGACATTTCTACCTTCCTCAAGTGCCATGCTGGCCTTAGTTCTGAGCTCTGCTGCAGATGCCCTCTGGAGAGGCTCCTTCTCCAGCCCCAGCTTAATAATCTCAGCAGTGAGAGGGTTGCAGGAAGGTGGAATTTCCCTCAGAGGAGGCGGCTCTTTAGCGATCTGTGTAACAAACAGGAAGTGAGAGAGGTTACACCAGAATCGCTTCATTTGATTTCAGGAAGGTTCTTCCCACCCTGAGAGTGTTTCCAGCTGAAATGAAAGCATTAAATGAGACCTGAGCAGTAATTTTGTTGTGGCTGAGTGGTAAAAAGGCCACACCCAAGTCCACGAGAAGGGTACAAAAGGAACAGCCCCAGCCCAGCAGAGGCACAGGGAAGGCTGAGCTTCCAAGGCAAGGTTGGCATTGTGTCAGATGCCCAGCTGGCTCCCACCCTGCCATCCCCAGGCTCCCTGGCCAGGAATAAAGCCCTGGCAGCTCACCTGCCTGGCTCTGGAGGGAGGCTGGGCCACTCACCTTTAGGCAGAGGGGGTGGTTGTAGTACTGGGTCCAGGGGTGGCACCCGTTGAGCATGTGCAGCATCATACAGCAGCTGCTCCACACGTCCACCTTGCAGTCACAGCGCTTGCCCATCACCACCTCGGGGGCCATGTGGGTCTCCGTGCCAGGCACGTAGTTCCCTAAAGCCAGGCACAGGAAAGCTCACTGCATGTAGGCTAGAGAACAGCTCCACTTCCAGGGGGGAAGCTTAAGGCAGAATCCTTGTCTTTTCAGCTGAGGTGGGAGACAAGTCACCTTCAGAGAATCCATGGAATGGTTTGGGTTGGAAGGCCCTTAAAGCCCATCCAGTCCCACCCCCTGCCATGGGCAGGGACACCTTCCACCAGCCCAGGCTGCTCCAAGACCCGTCCAACCTGGCCTTGGACACTTCCAGGGCTGGGGCAGCCACAGCTTCTCTGGGCATCCTATGGCAGGGCCTGCCCACCCTCCCAGGGAACAATTTCTTCCCAACATTCAACCTAAATCTCTCTTGTTTTAGTTTAAAATAGTTCCCCCTTGTCCTGTCCCTCCATCCCTTGTCCAAAGTCCCTCTCCAGCTCTCCTAGAGCTCCTTTAGGCACTGGAGACTTTAGGTCTCCCTGGGGCCTTCTCTATTCCAGGTGAACACCCCCAGCTATCCAGGGCAGAGAAGCTCCACCTCAATCCAAAAAGCAGCACTGGGTGCTCTTATAAACTGTTCAAAGGCTATAGCTCCCTATCAGACTCATCCCTTATACAAAGAACAGGGATTAAACTCCCCTTCCGAGCAAATTTGGGAAGCAAAACATACGCTGAACATTAGAAAACTTATCCTTCCCTTTCAACTGCTGCAAGAAGCAGCACTGTAAAGTTTAACTGACAGAAACAAAGGCATTCTGCTCCTCCCCAGCTCTTCAGTGATGACAGCTCAGAGCAGGATTTTAGTTTCAATGTGGTTTCTTACAAGGCCAAATCACTGGCTGCAGTGTGCTGACATAACCTTACAAAAAACACAGCAGCCTTCCAGCCTGGGAGATAAGGACCATCATCTCCCCAGCCTGGCACGCCTCGAGCAACCCCAATAAACGAGACACTCTGAGCTCAGGCTGCAAAATGAAGCTGCTGGCAAATGAGCCAGCATGTAAAGGTTCCCTAGAAGGAATGAGTCAGGGGGGCAGCTCCTCAGCAAGGCAGCAGCAAAGCCTCACCTGTGAGCAGGCACTTGCCCAGCCCGTCGGGGTGGAGGTGCGCGGAGTGGCCGAAGTCGCAGAGCAGAGCCCTGCTCCCGTCAGCAGACAGCAGCACGTTCTCCGCTGCAACAACAACAGTGCCATTAGCTCCTCTGCACCATGGCCACTGACACGGGACAGAGAGTCAAAATGCAACAGAACTGCAGGGGTTTTTGAGCCCCAAAGGGTTTGTTACTCCTGTGGAGTGTCACTGGCTTAAGTAAGGACAGAGCTGTAATTATCTCTGCTTATAAACCACCAACCACCTGCCCTGGAGATTCCTGGACCCCAGTGGTGGGGCAGCCTGGGCAAACAGCCTGTCAGGCCCACGGGTAGGCACACAGAGGTGACAGATATGATATTCACGGCGGTTTAGAACCAAGGGAAACTCTAATTTCAAACAGATCTGAAAATTCAGTAAGTAATCCCATAACAATCTCCAAGCCTCTTCTAAGAAAAAGGGAAGAAGAGGTACCTCAAGCCCCATCCTACCTTTGACATCTCCATGGAGAATGTTTTGAGCGTGAAGATACTCCAGACCCTCCAACACCTGGCCCAGGTAGCTGAGGGCTCTGTCCTCTGGCAGGCAGCCACTCTGTTTAATTAACTGCCCTAATGAGCCACCTAGAAAGGAATCCAGAGAGCCCATGTTAGCTTATCTTTAAATTCTTCCCAACATCAGCAGAATAACTGGTTGTTTCCAGTGAAAAAATGAGGCTTTCCAGGTCTGACAGCCCTTATCTTCTCTTCCTTGGTTTATTCCCAGAGTTCTTGCTGCCCAAAGAAACTGGCCTCGTTCATGGAGCTTTTTGCTTAGTGTTGCTTCAGAGCAAAAGTAACTGCTTCGTGATCAGATCAGACATTTCTGGTGTTACTGACCACCAGTTGATTTTCCCCAGCCCATTTTCCATGGTCCTGGCTGGAAAAAGAGCATCAGGCAATGGAAGCATCTTGGTTTGCTTAGACAGTATCCCCTTTCCTGGTGCCATGTGCTTCACATGGTGCCCTGCAAACCACCACAAAGCCAAAACCAGCACCAGCTGCATGTTTTAGTGAGAAGTGGCAGCTGCTGGTCAGGAGAGATACATTCTGAACTGAGGCATTCTGAGTGAGGCAGGACTGGGAATTATTCCCCCCCAGAAAGCCCCTTACTGGTCCAGCAGGGATAACACACACCTCTCCCAACCCACTCAGGAATTAACACTCTGGATACATCAAAGAACTAACAGATTAAAACTGGGGCAGGAGGAAGAGGAGATCAGTGTCCACTGCATTGTGCTGTCCCTTCCTCACCCTCCATCAGCTTCATGAAGATGGTGACCCAGGGGCCTTCCTTCACAGCACCGTACAAGGGCACAACCCTGGGGCTCGTCACGGCCGCGCACGTCGTCAGCTCCTCTGCTCGGAAGTGTTCCACCTGCACCTGGGAAACACAGCAGCTCTGAGCAAGGCCTGGCATCGAGCCTGGCACAGCTGCCCCTCTCCCATGGCTGGGCACTTGAGGATCTGGAGCTTGGATTTGATCTTGGAGGGCTTTTCCAACCTTAATGATTCTCTGACCTTCCTCAACAGACATCAGTGGGTACAGCAGTAAGTGGGAATGCTCAGGATGATCTGAGCAAGGACAGGGAGAGTCCCTAAATCCTCAGTGTCTGAGAAAAGTGAAGGTTTATCAAAAATGCCTCCAGCTGAGGACTAGAAACCTTCAGAGGAAGGTGAGTTCTGTCTCAGTAACAGGATTCTGACAACTGAACATTCTGCTTTCATGGAAGAGGGGCAAAAATTAAGGATGGTGCAATACTTGGCAAAAATTCAACTGTCCCAAAGCAGGAGGGAATATGAAATAAGGCCACAATCACTGTCTTAGGTGGCATTCATCCTGAAAATGGTGAGAGAAAAACCTCATTCACTGGATTCAGCCAAGTAAAATAAAACAAGAATTTGCTAAAGACCAGAAGGAAAACATGAGTCATTAAGATTCTGGTGGGAAAAGGATGCAGCATCATGTTTCCTCACCGTCAGCAATCCAGCCATAGCTAGGTTTCTTTCACCTCAAGAATTTGGAGAGCAGGTGCTTCCAACAAGGTCAGGTATTCCCACCCTAAAATAGGCAGGCAGCAGGGACTGGAGAGAGTTACTCATGGAAAATGAAAGACATCATAGGGAAATGTCCAATTTGCACATTAGAACTCTCTGCTTTCAGAGTTTGGTCTTAAAAGACGCATTTCTGATATAAAAAAGTGTCACTTGAAATCCTCCAATACTTAGGAAAAAAGTTGGCACTTTTAAAGGCTTCAGCCTCTCCTACTCTCACGTTTTCCTTTTCAGCACAACCATCCTCTTTCCTGAAAACACAGCCCCCTAGGAAGAGCTATTTCTCCCAAGTCTGTGCATTGCAAAATGGGTAATACAATTAAACAGTTACACACTGACAGGAAACAAACTGCTGTGTCACCACAGAGTTCCACTGTAAACTGTGAGGGTGCACAATAGGAATTAGTTTTCTACATGCTTTATTGATGTTTGTTTCTAGAGCTGACCCCTGAAATGGTTAAAGAACTGGACATGCTGGGTTATCTTGCCACAGGCAACACATCATGTTGAGCCCAGAGTAAACAGGGAAAAATTTTAAGCTGAAAAATGCAGGTTGCAGTTCTTTTTGCATCTAATATTTTTGTACTCAAGACAAACACTTCCCACGTGCTTGTTGAAGTTTTCTAGTGGACTAATGTGAGAAACATCAGTATGCAGAGGTGATGAAACTATTCAAGTGTAAGTTAAAATAAAATGGTTTATATTCTCCTCATCTTGCACTATCACTGTCTGCACCTCTGAGGCCCCCAGGGCAGCCTACAAATCAGTACCCTGATCCAAGTTATAGTCCATGTGCCTCCTGCTCTGTATGACAATGGCATGTCCTGGTGTGGAATGGATTACTGTGCCAACTGCTGGAAAAACACACATCCTTTACTGCATCAGTAACAGCATCACCCCATCAGAATGTGCCAACACTGTGTCTGACACCCAGAGAGCAGATCAAAGCTCTCTCTGTTTTCAGTGTCTACAGGGTTTTCCCTCCTTTATTCCTTTCTCAACCTGCCATGTAACCACTTCCACCAGCCACACTTTAAGATGAGAATAATTAGATAAGCAGACAACTCACACAGCTGTTTCTGCCCTGCAGTCATTTGCAATCTCTCAGAAATCTCTGCTCTTGGCTCAGCACCCAAGATCATTTTGTAGAACATTTTAAGGCCAAAGGAACTTATTTGTGGCTGCTAAGCCTGACTCCTGTGCACATCCAGGTCCTCCATCACCTTGAAGTTCTTCCTTGGACACGACCACAGCAGCCCCTCAGTGTGACTGCACAACACAGTCCTGCAGCCCAGGGTAGCAGGGAGGAGATTTATCTCCCTGTGCCTTCTTGTGCCAGGAAACACTGCTCTCAGATGTAATTACCTTTTTGGCAGCACACTGAAATCCTGTCTGTTTGTCCTCGATCTTGTACACTTCTCCAAAAGAGCCAATGCCCAAGGAACCGTGACACTTGGTCCAGTGAACCTCTTCCCGGTACTCATAATCCACTGGCTTCAGTTTCTGGAAGTTCAAATCAGAAAACAAGATGAAGCAAATTAAAAATCACTTAAATGTTAAGCTGCACAGAGATCAGTGTTCTCAGAAGCAGCACAAAGATACCAAAACAGCTCTCTAAAAATCCCTGGACAGAATGATTTCTGACACAGACTTGAGGTGAAATGATACAGGATCAACCTAATTGATTTCTGTGGGCTCTGTTTGATTTAAAGGAGTGCACCCCACTGCTGTAAAGAAAACCACCAGTACTTGGATGGCTTTGGAGCTCCAAACTATTCCCTTCTCATGCAGGACATTAGTACAAAGCTAAATCCTACAAACCAACCAAGATTCACATGACTAAATGCAGACACTGTGTGTGAGCAAAAGAATGAAACCTCTTTTGTAGTCAGTAGATGGAGACTGTGCCTTAGGAGTCACTGTAAATATATCCAGGCAGGTAAGGGACACCCTGAACTCCACAGACAACACTGACAGGGTCACTCTGATTCCAGAGAACTCCTCTAAGAGGAGTTGAAGGTGCCAAGAGAGAACTGAGTTCAGGAGTGAATCATGCCTTAGGATTTACATGGATTTGCTGTGCCCAAGCCTGGGTTTGGCAAGGGATGATGGATGAGCTCCTGGCTCCCAGCAGAGGCACAGACATCCCTCCTGCACCTCCACAGCCATCCAGCCCTGGTTTCTGTCTGTGTCACAGCCCAGGTCACCCAGAGGCAATAAATATTGCAGCCTCTTCATCCAGATGGCCTGGGCTGCTCCACAGCAAGCAGAGAGGACGTGGCTGAAGGCTGACTAAGCACAGCCTGTCTGGCAAGAGACAGGCCTGCATGTCTGGGGAGTGAGCACAGAGCAGAGCCACAACCTGAGACCCACAGGGCTCACAGCCTGCAGAAATAGCCCTGAGATCAGCTCAGCTGGTTAAAACTTGGTACTAATAACACCAATCCCACAGGTTCAATCCCCTGTGTGTGCCATCCAAAGAGCTGCACTCGATGTGGGTCCTTTCCAACTCAGAATATTCTGTGCTTCTGTGGTAAGAAACCAACACTGCATCTTAATCCTGCAGCTTCCACCAGACCAAGAGCCACTCAGAAAGCACAGTCTTGGTACAGAAGTGAGCACAAGGGTGCAGATGATCCCTGTGCTGAAGCCCAGGGAAGCCCCCCCTGCCCCAGATCACCTCGTTCAGCAGCACGCCTTCATTTTCACTGGAGTCCTGGAACTGCTCCTTCGGGTCCAGCCCTCCTCCTCTCCAGGTCTTGGCCAGGCTGGCCAAATTCTGGGGTTCTCCAAAACTCACGCTGCCCTTCAGGGCATCTACCAAATATTCTTCCACAGAAAGCTTGTCTGAGCTGGTTTTCACAGACTGGGTGGTGCATTTGGGGAAACTATACTCTAAATTTAGGCCAGAGAGGCGGCTGTCTGGATAGTTGAGGTCCCCATGGAAGTAGGACTCCAGAGCATTCCGCTTCATGGCATGGAAAGGACTGTCCAGGTGGGGGAAATGGGGGGGGAGGATGTTGTAGGGAAAAGGATGCAGAGTTTCAGGCTGGGGGACAGTGTCCCTCTGTTTCCAAACATGATTAAGGCACTGAATGGGGCTGATCAGCTTGTGCAGTTCAGTTTTGTACTGGCTCCTCGGGGAATGGAGCTTGCCCGTGGGCAGAACACTGTCAGCTTTCTCAAAAGGCAGCCGATCATAGTCCTTGTTAAATTCTGAAACCCAAAAACTGTTCCTGTAGAGAGTGCTTTGGTGTGATTCATCCTCCTAGAAAGCAAAACAGAACAGCTGAGCAGGATCCTCAGTAGAACCACCCAAAATTCACCCAAAGGCTGTTAGGAGTCCCTACAGCACCAGAGGAAGGTTAAGGATTGTCACCTGGACAGGAATTGGGGTGCAGCTCTCCTGTTCTGGAGTTCTGGGACTTCTCCTGCCAGCAGGCACAGGTTGTCCTTTCAGCTTGGACCTTTTCTTGTGGCGTTTCCTCCTGGCCCTGCCGCGGTGCCTGCCCCTCCAGCAGGTGGGGGCCATGTGCCCCTCGGTGGCGTGTGCCACATTGTTGGGGATCTGGTCGAGACTCTCCGAGCGGCTGCTGCAAAGCAGAGAGGAGAGCCCTGAGCTGTGGTGGGGGGAGCACAGCCCAGGGAACACCTCTGGCCCCCACGTGGGAACGGGCCACTCTGCCCCCTGAGGTTCAAAGAACAGAGAACTAAAACAACTCCCTGCCTTCTGCCCACATCCAAGATCCAGGCTGGCATTGAATGAAAGAAATGTGGGCAAGGGAGCAAAGCAAGGAGTCTCCCAGTGCTTACAAATTCTGCAAGGAGCAACAGGACTAGATCCCAGAACCACAGGATGGTTTGGGATGGAAGGGATCTTAAAGACCTGCCATGAGCAGGGACACCTTTCACTAACCCAGGTTGCTCCAAGCCCTGTCCAGCCTGGCCTTGGACACTTCCAGGGACCGGGCAGCCACAGCTTCTCTGCCCAACCTGTGCCAGGGCCTGCCCACCCTCACAGCCAAGAATTCCTTCCCAATATCCNNNCAGCCAAGAATTCCTTCCCAATATCCCATCTAACCCTGCCCTCTGGCAGTGGGAAACCATTCCTCTTGTCCTGTCCCTCCACTCCTTGTTCCAAGTCCCTCTCCAGCTCTCTGGGAGCCCTGCTTTTGGACATGACAAAGTAGAGAGAAAAGCACTGAATGTCTCCAGACTGCTCTGAGACAGTTTGTGGTTGATTTATAGTGAACACAGGGGTGATGTATAAATGCAGTCTATTTAAAAGAATTATTAATATTAATAAAAGCGTTCATAGTATCAACACCTGCTCTATTTGAAAGGAAGATAGACTATGCAAAGGAAAGGGATGACTAAGTGCACTTCAAAAAAGTAGCCTTAAAAAGCCAAAATGTGCTGGTATGTAAAGCTCAATCCTACAACATGATTTCTAGGAATACATGGATACAGAGAACAGCCCTGGGGCTGCAGGAGGACATGGAACTCGGGAGGAACACTGGTGTGCAGGTAGTCAGGGTCACAACTGGATGGTCTTTAAGGCCCCTTCCAACCCAAACCATTCTGTGATTCTATGATTCAATACCAATCACATCAGTCACATTTTTTAAAATCGAGTTGTAAGAGAAAACAGGATATTTGATCTTCAAATAAAGAAACCATCCCATTGACTCAGAACAGTTATGAAACATTCATCTGCCTTTACTGGTCACAGCACACAGTCAGCATTGCTCTCTCCATCTTTTCTTGCTGCTTTAGTGCTCAAAGATCCACAGGTAGAATTTCTGGGTGATGGCATCAGCACAGTGCCCTGAGCCTGAACACACAGCCCCCAGAAATCTCCTGAGATGGGCAATTTAGCATTTCTGCAGCTGGTCCATGGGGCAGCATCACAAAGCCAGCAGGCCCTGCCAAACCACGAGGCTCAGGGACTGAAAGCCACCAGGCAAACAGGCAGCTTCTAATTGTGTATCCCAGGCACTCACTTCAGGAGTGCTGGGGCTGCCTGTCAACACTCCAGTGCCTAGGAAGGCTCCAGGGCACATATTCTTCATGAAGAAAAAGCAGCTCACTCCCAGATGACTCCAAAAAGTAACTCCCAGGCCTCCACTTGTCCAACACAACTGTTACTGCCCCTTGAGCACTTCTCCTCACAACTTCTGCTGCTGATGCTGTCACCAAGCAAAGGTTCTCTCAGCCCCTTCTGTTTATCCTTCACAGAAACAAAGCTGTTCCCTTTTCTCAGGACTCCTTCTAGCAGCAGCCCAAAATTCCCACAGCTTCACCAGCAGAGCTCAGTTAAAAAAGACTGAAATTTTACCCTTGGATCCTTCTACTTCAAGCCCATGAACCTGAAAAAATCACTCAGCCATTCCAAAATGAATCTGACCATCCAGAAATGGAAGCAGAAGGCTACAAGGGCAATAAACCTGCAGGCATTGACAATAAGACAATTCAAGGTGTTTCAAGTGGTCTATGCTAAAATTTCTATTTTTAACTAACACAGAAAGGTTTTGAGGAAGATGTCTGGGGAAAGACACATTCTTACCAGGCCTCAGACTGAAAAACTAATTCAAACAGGAGTGCTTTTGGAAAAAAATACTGCAAGCACACAGAGCCAGGCTGATCTGGACCAAGTCCAAGTCAGCAGACACAGCAGTGAAGCCACTTCACGTCCTCATGTTAAGAGGTCTCTCACCTGTAGCTTTTACTGTGGGTAATAAAGGATCTCTCTGATAAGGTGGGGCTGAACTCCTGACTGTTTTCACCTGTGAGAAAGAAAACAGGGTCATCACTTGTCTTGAACATCAAGCAAAGTGTTTCCTGGTAACAAGGGCACTGAAGCAACTCTACCAACTAAAATCTCAGTGCTAAATCAGTGACCCAGACAAATCACTGCACAGTCATGTCACACCACCCACGCTACATTCCTCCTCCCCCAGCACTAGGAAGCTTCCCAGCTACCTCCTGATCCCCAGCTCTTTCCCAAATGACAGCTTTATGTTGTTTTCCTCCTGTTTCTCTCCTCTTTTCAACACCTTTCACAAGTCAGCCAAGAACAGATGCCCTACAGATTTAACTGAGGTGCACTGGTCTGTTATTTATGTTTTATTCAGTGGATGCTGCCACATTATTAGGAGATTTCATGAGCTTCCTAAATAGAGCCTGGGATGTGTCACCGACTCCACCCCACTTGGGATTACAAATAGATGTGGTCTCAGCTCTCCAGGAGCGCTGAGGGAGTGAAACCTCATCCCTCAGTGCACATTCCTTTTTCTCAATGAAGCCCAGCCAGCCCTGCTACTCACATTCTGCCTGGGCAATAATAGAAATTGATGCACAGCCTCCTTCTGTTTCTTCTTTTGCTGTTCCTTTGGTGATTACATCATTCAGGATTTTCCACTGGCTGTGAAAGATGGCCTTCTTTGAATCTTCTACTTTGCAAACACTGCTCTGCTTTTCACTCCCTGTGTCCTTCAGCCCCTCGGTAGCTGTGAGCTCCTTCTTGTGCTTGACAGCTGGCTCGGGAGCTCCCTGGCATGCAATTCCCATCACTGCCATTTCCCAGGTTCAGAGAGAACTGGGTAGGAACAGAAAAACAAAGCACTTGTCAAAATACTTCACAGGCAGAAGCAGCTTCAAGCTCATGAGAAAGTGGAGGCCACTGAAGGTATCAGATTATTAAATAATTTAAACCAAATCAAGGTCCTGCCCGGGCTCTGAGCTGGAGGAGAACCCCAGAGTGCCAGCCCTGACTTGGACCACTGAAGGTCTGAATATCCAGTGCTATTCTCAGTACTAAAAATAGGAGACCACACAGGTTTCAAAGGGAAATTTAGTTCTTGATATATTCCCTTAGCTGAAATATAAACAGTGAAACCATAGAGAAGAGGGAACTCCTGTATCACTAAACAGGAAGAATATTCACCCCAAAACAAAGGAGAAAAGGGAAGACATGAAAGTTCTCCTCGAGTGCACCTAGGAGGAATGACAGTGTGCTCTCACACCACATAAATGTCCAACCCCAGGTAATTCCTTTCTTCCCTGTGCTCAGTAATCCCCAAATCCATTCCTCATTCCCCCCTCCAGGCTCCACAGCCAGCCTGCCTGTCCAGAGCTCCTCCCTCGCTCCCCCCCTTCCTCTTCATCACCAATAACTCCTGAAATCCCTGGTCAAGCCTGACAGATGTGAGCTCTTATGGTGTGTAGGATCAATGGAAGTTGGTGTTGGAGACAGGACAGTGATGGTGCTGGAACAGAGCTGACCAGGAGCAAAAATGGAGCTCCAAACAAGTCCCAGCACATGCCAAACCTTGGCCAATTGGCAGCACAGGGAAGAGGGAAGGGAGCCAGGGATGGAAAGGGAGAAGCATAACGAAGCATGGAATCAAGGCCCTGAGGGACAGGATAGGATAGGAGTATCCTGTGGGATGCAAATCAGCAACACAGAGAGCAAGGAGTTCCCTACAATACAAACCCCCAGGAAATACAGCTCTGGTTTAGGCCCTGATCCCCCCACCTTGGATTCTGGAGAAGTTAAACCAGTTGTTTTCTTTTAAACCAGGATTTGCTCTGTTGCCCTTTAATTGCAGAGATCCCTTCCTTGTGCTGGTCCTCTCACAGATCAAGTGTAAAACCTTCAAATGGACATTCCCACCATTAAACAACCCATGGAAAGTCATGGCCCACAGGTACAGGTGTTGAGTGCCACAAGACCAATGTAGGAGAAGGAGGGACACCTGAAACACCAGGAAAACCAGGATCTCAGGATCAGTACACTTTTGAGACTCATCAGCTTAAATCTGCACCAGACTTTTTTCTTCTTTATTTTGATTTCCATTTTTTCTTTCTTTTTTCCCCCACCTGGAGCAGCTGCCTGAGGCACCAGGACATTTACCCCTGGCAACAGAGATGACTCAGGGAAATGACAGAACGAGTGGGTGTTCCATGACTGAAGGACCACCAAAGAAAGGGGAATGGAGGCGTTTGGGAGCCAAGTGCCTGAACCTCGGTGTGATGAGTCACTTAACAACCTGGCAGGTGTACAAGGCAAGTCAACAATGACCACATTCAGCAGCTAAACAGAGAACAGCTGCTGTGCAAAAGAAGTGCTGATGACAGTACCCCACTCATTACACCCATCCCGTCCCTCTCCTCTACAGAAATTATGTCAGTTCTCAGTGCTGTAAAATAATCCCTTGGAGCAGCAGAAGCAGAGCCTGCCAGATGACTAATCCAGCCACCAGTGACCAAACTGACAAGTTCAGAGCTATTTTTATACTCACTCTCTCCTGACTTGCATTAACTCTGTCTCTCCTTGCCCTCCCCTCACCTTCAAGGTCCTTCAGCCCAAGCCAGTTCCCATCGCCAAAAAATACCTAATTCTACAAGTGCCTCCTCGGCTTAGGCAAAGGACAACAGAGGGAGGGGAGAAGCAAAACTGCAAGTCCTTGTCGCCCTCTGAAATGGAAATGAATAACAAGGAAACATTACTGAGATTAAAGTCAACAAAACACATACCTCACTGGCCGACTCAAAGAGACCGAGGCTGCAACTGTGAGCAACGGCCTCAAAGAGGGCAAACTCAGCCAGTTCGGCATGTGACTCAGGGCTGGGAGGCTGTGCAGGACCAGAGCCTGCAAGCCCAGCCTGGTTTCACTGTTGCTGCTCAATCTCAGACCCTTGGAAGAGTCAAGCCCCAACTATTTCTATGGTACGTGCCAGCACAGCGTGGTGGGCAGTAGTTGTGATTAAAGAAGCAGAAATTTTAAATGGGTTTTGAGGTGTAAGTTCTGTGTGAAGAAAAGGAGGCTCGGGGGGGACCTTCTCGCTCTCTCCAACTCCCTGCCAGGAGGGGGGAGCCAGGTGGGGGTCGGGCTCTGCTCCCAGGGAACAGGGACAGGACAAAAGGAAACAGCCTCAAGTTGTGCCAAGAGAGGCTTAGTCTGGAGATGAGGGGAAATGCCTTCATGGAAAGGGTGGTCAGGCATTGCAATGGGCTGCCCATGGCAGAGGTGGAACCACCATCCCTGGAAGTGTTCAAAGAATGAGCAGATGTGACACTTCACGATATGGCTTAGGGGGCATGGCAGGATTGGTGGAAGGTTGGTCTTGATGACCTTGGAGGTCCTTCCCAACCTCAGTGATTGTGTGATTCAGACCTGAACAGGCCTGACTCATCTCTGTGCATTTGGAGGGGGCAAACAGAGGTGCAAAGGGCTCCTGAGCCCCCTTAATTTGGATGTAGGCCCTTGGTCTCTGCCCAGACCCCACACACAGCTCCAGACAAAAGGGAGCCTTGGGAGCAGTGAACAGGTACCTGAGGATGCTCAGCAAGCCCACTAAGAGCAGGATTTACCCCCAGGAGCCCCCAGAGTTGTGTTTTCACTGCCTGTGTACCTGCCCAGCTCCAGGATGAGCAGGGCTTCCAGTGCAGACACAAGTTCTGTACGTGCAGCACGAGGAGCTTCGTGTTCCTGGGCTGGAGCATGGTTGTCCCATACCCCAAAACCTCCTCTCCCTCAGCCAGGTCACTCAGATACAGCTGTAATTCTTGATTTCAACAGCCCTGACTTTCTTCCTTTTGTAGGTGTGTGAGGGGCTCATTGTTGCCAAGAGAGGGGAAGTCAGGTAATGATGCAGGAGATAACAGTGAACACCACACTTCTAACCCACAATGGGCTTTTGATACCAGCTTAAAGCCTGTTTGCTCTTTATCTTCACTAAGGGTTTACTCACCCCTGGTTAATAATGTCAGTTCCCACTGCTGTAAAACAGAAAGTGTGTTTTTACACAATGAAAGCCAAACAGTCTCGGTTGTGCTCTGGAGGCACCGCTCTAATGGCAACTCCTCCCCCAAATAATCTCTGGGAGAAACTAAAATACTGGATAAGGTCATCTGAGACCCGTGGGGAGGCAGAATTAAGGACACACACAAACATTATTAATATAAGAGATAATAACCCTGTGCTTTCTGCTCCTTTAAAACTTCCTCCCCCTTCTCCAAACAAGTCTCCTTCAGCTCTTCCATCTCAGCTGGAAGCTGGTTGTGGCAGGGACCTTAAAAGAGCATTTCTGTGTTTCATGCAGTCAGTGTGTGTGGACAGGGGGACTCAAGAGCTGGACAAAAGTCATGCCAGCACCTCTCCAGCACTGAACACCCCACAGCAAACCACAGTGCAGGATCCTGCTTGGTCTGCCTGGCTCCAGTCTGCCTAGACAGTGGCTTTGGGGAGAGTTTCAGGGAATTTTGTGTGGAATAGCCCATAGACTTGGTAAAAAAAGACTTGGGCCAGAGCTTTAAAATATGTATAAGACTTCCTAAGTCAGCTTCACAAAATGCAACTTTCTTCTCATCTGAGTACAACTGTTCAGAGGCAGTTTCAAACTGACATTTAGTTTGAAGGGAAAAAAAAGAGAAAAAAAATCATGTTGTCTCAGTGAGGTTTCCCACTTCCTTATTGAGAGGAGCTTTAAGCACAGGGCACTAACTCAGGTTGCCTTTGCAGCTGCTGGTTTGTTCAAACAACACAAGGAGCATTTTTAGCCATGTTGCTTTGCTGACCACCACAACAAAGCAACAGCTGGGAAGAGCCAGGAATTTCTGCATCACTGGAGCAGGGAATGTCAGCTGAGAAAAACACACACCTTTTGGGGACCTTCCAGTGCTAACAGCTGTCAGTATTGGAGAAAGAGTTAAGTCTGCAGCCAAAAGAACTGACCCAGGGAATGAACTGCAAAATCATCATACATATCATACAATCAAATCTTGTCAAGGAACATGTTTTTCTAAAATAAAAAAAAATAAAAAAAGAAAATATGTCACTTGGTAAATGGATGGATTGCATTAGAAGTCTGGTTTGGGGCCCAAAGAGTGTATACATACATACATAAATACATGTGTGTGTATATATACATGTGTATGTGTGTGTGGAAGTGTCCAAGGCCAGGTTGGACAGGTGTTGGAGCAACCTGGGCTAGCGAAAGGTGTCCCTGCCCATGGCAGGGGGGGGCACTGGATGGTTTTTAAGGTCCCTTCCCACTGAAACCATTCCCTGGTTCCATGTACAACCCCTTCAAAGCCCTGGCACTGCTTCTCCTCCTCCCTCCCCAGGCTCCTCTCCCTGCCTGGATGTTATCCAGGAGCTCCCTGGCCTGCCCATGTTTCAGATGGAACTGAAATTCAGACAGTTCCGTTTTCAGCAGAGGCAGTTTGAGGCCTGTTACTGTACCCAGGCCTGGGCTGGTGATTTAAACTGCTCAGGGCTGTCACCAGGAGAAGTTTCAGTTTGTGTCAGAAGGGATTTAATAGAAAAAGCTGTAGCACTGAACACCCCCCTGGCCTCAAAACACACCGAATGCTGCTTTAAGAGAACGTGTTGAAGAGGGAAAAAAAGAGACTTCCCTTGTGTATCTAAGAGCTCCAAAGTGAAAATAAATAGAATGCCTGACTGATTAAAAGCCTGGTGAGTCAGAGCAGCAGTTGCTATTCCAGGGTGCTCTGAGCCTTCAGCTCTCCTTGGATAAGCACTGTGATCTGTTGGGCCATGCAAGGGGCTCCTGCACCACCCCCTGTGGTCCCTCCCGTGGGTATCCAAGCCCCCCTGCACACAGATTTACCAGGGACAGCTAAACCTTCTACCCAAACCACCACACAACTGCCTGTTTGAAGCACTTCACTATCAGCCTTAAGTATGAGTAAGTTACTTTACAGACGATAGGAAGTATGTAAACATATTCTTTAAAGTGGTTTGATAGTAAATATTTCCAAATCCTGTTTCAGCCACTGGTGTTGCTTACTGTAAACATCAGGATAATGAGCCTCAACTGTCTTTTTAGTTGCCAGACATTAAGATATTGCAATACTTTGGTTACAAAATCTGCAGGAAAATATTTGACTGGGTTTAACCATCAGCAGAATTTCTAAAGGCACCCAAACACACCTCTGCTCATTTCCTCGAGTACAGCTCACCCCTGAACAATTCTTTTCATGTTGCTGAACAAAGATATGAACAATACCATTTGCCCAGGGTTTACAAACACCACCACAACCCCATTCATTCAAAGAAGTGGCTAATTTTTCCCAACTGCTTTGTAAACGAGGAGAACAGAAAGAATCAGAACAAACTTCAGGCTCTGCTGGCAGGGATTTGCTTCCCAGCTGTTCTCACACGGCTCTCAAGGCACTGCTTAATGACATCCTGGGTTTGACAACCCACTTATGAAGTCATTTCCTAAACTATAACAAAATGATACAATAAAGCACCTATATGACAACTTCCACAAACAACCACCACAAACACACATGAACACCAATTCTGCCCAAGCAGGCAGGGCTGATCAGTTGTTACTTTACATTGCTTAGCAGCTTTACACTTCAATTATAAAATATACTTTTATACATTTTTTATAAAATCCATGTAAATCTACAGGGAAGCAGTAAGGCTGGAATGCCAGGCAAACCCAAAAGTTTAGATACATTTAGTAGAGATGGCAGCAGTTCTATGTGATCCTAATTTATGACTGGTCCTGCAAATTCAGTTATGCTAATTTTACACTGTAAAGCAGAAATGTGAACTGACTGGAATGATTTCTAAGAGTCCAGCCTGAGCAGAATCCCATGGGACAAACTCCCACTTGGACTGTGGGAGAGAACTGCCTTTAAGCAAGACAAGGTCCCTGTTCTCCAGGGCCCTGATGTCACTAAACTGTGATCAGCAAAGCCCAGTGTCCTACAGACTCAATTCCCACATGTTTGGCCCTTATGGGCCTCCCCCTGGTCCCTCCACTCATCCTCCTGCTCTCCCTCTCCCAGGATCTCCAGACCCTTTCCTAATTCAGCTCTTTTACTCCCAGCCAGCTGCTCCTCTTGGAATCTTTGTGTCTTCCAGACCTCTGCCCCTCTGCCTCCAGCAACACATCTGACACTTCCAGCAAACTTGAAAAGTCCCAGAAGGACAGTTAAAGGGTTATGGTCCCTTTGCCTCCATGCTCTTGGCAGGCACAGCCACAATTCAGCACCACATCACTGTTACAACAGCTCAGCTCTGCCCTCCCACATTTAACACGGAAAGAAGGCTCGGGACAGACTCCTCATTAACTCCAAGTTCATTAACGCCAGTGATATTGGATCAGGTCCCACAAATCCCTTAGGTTTTAGGCTGTGTTATGTTTGCTTGTTATGCTCCTTCACAGCTTTAAGACTCAGCCTCTTAATACAGTTAAAATTTAATAGTTAATAGCAAATGACTCATTCCCAAGGAATCCAGTGGCCGTGCCAATGAGAGATTTCAACGGAGGTAAAATGCAATAAAGCAGCTCACTACAGACACGACTATTCTTATCACTAATGTCACAGCACAGAAGTGCAAGTTATTACTCAGAGCAGGGTTCAGAAAGCCAGTCGAGAAAGCAGCTCAGCCTTTGTTTATGGGCGCTGGTTTCAGGGTGCAGAGCTCCCGACACGCGTTTCTGCTGGGACCGGCTGAAGCGGACAGGAAGCATCTGAGAGCAACCACAGCAGCAACTCAGTAATCAGCAAAGAAACAGTTTAACCTTTTGTCAGACCAAAAAAATTAAATAAATAAAAAAAAAGGAATTAAAAGATTAGTTGTGTCAAAGAGAAGGGTTCGGGGGGGATGAGGTGAGCTCAGCCCTGTCTCGTCCTGCCATCTCCAGGGCAGGGATCGGAGAGGGTCCTGCAGCGGGAGCACAGGGATGCGGGGATCCAGGGATGCGAGGATCCAGGGATGAGGGGGATCCAGGGATGAGGGGGATCCACGGATGCGGGGATCCAGGGATGAGGGGATCCAGGGATGAGGGGGATCCAGGGATGAGGGGGATCCAGGGATGCGGGGATCCAGGGATGCGGGGAAGCCAAGGAACTGTGGAAGCCGGGACACCGGGAGATCAGAGCAGCGGGAGATCGGGGGTCGAGGAAATCAGGGAACCAGGAGATCAGGGAATGGGGGAGCCCAGGGAATGAGGGGCTGAGGGAATGAGCGGCTGAGGGAATGAGGGGCTCAGGGAATGGGGGAGCTCAGGGAATGGGGGAACCCAGGGAATGGGGGAACCCAGGGAATGGGGGAACCCAGGGAATGGGGGAACCCAGGGCGGCCCGGGACCGGGGAGGTGCGGGGCAGAGCAGTGCCACCCAGGCTCCAAGCACACACACACACACACACATAGAGCGCCGCGGCGGGTCCCGGGGAGCCCGTGAGCCGCCCGGCCGGGGCTCGCTCCCTCACACGCTGCTCCCGCCGGCGGCCGCAGAGCCGCCCCGCGACTCCCGGACCGAACACCGCCCCCTGGGCCCGCACCTACCGCTCCGGCTCGGCTCGGCCCGGCCCGGCCCGGCTCGGCTCGGCTCGGCACGGTCACGGCTCGGCACGGCCCCGGCACAGACAGCGCGGCCGCCGCGGCCCCCCAGGCCTGCTCGGCGGCTCCCGCTCACTGACAGGCGGTGCCCGCCGCCGGCCCCGCCCCGCCGCCTCCGCGCAGCCAATCAGCTCCCCGTCTCGCCGTGCGGCCCCGCCCCTCTGCCCACCGCGTCCAATCACCGCGCGGTACCGCCCCTGGGTCCCGCCCCCCCGCGCGGCCCCGCCCGGCCGGGTTTCCCAGAAGTGGGCGGGGCTTTCTGCCAGGGAGGGCACGCCCCCACGGCGCCCCCGCGCTGCGCATGCGCGCTCGGCCGAGGGGGCGGGGCCTGGGCGGCCGCCGGGCCCCTCAGGATCGGCCGCCATGTTGGCTGCGGCGCCGGCCGGGCCTGGGACCCACCGGGACCCTCGGGCAGGGCCGGGAGGCGGCCGGAGCCCCCTCGGTACCGCCTCAGAGCCGTCCCCGTCCCGTCCCCGTACCACCTCGGTGCCGCAGGAGCGCGCTCTGCCTGCCAGCAGCCGCCTCAGAGCCTCACGCGTTACACCGCCTTTGCCTCCAGAAGCTGAGAGTTTCCATTTTATTTTATTTTGTTTTTCCCCGTTCTAAGGCTCCCTTGCCCTCTCCCGGTTACATGCCGAGACTGCAGGAAGCGTGTCCGTCGGTGCCAGCGCTGCCCCCGCCGCGTTGGAGTGAGCGGTGTCAGTCCTGCTGTGGAGAAGATAACCTCTCACTAGTTAATCTGTGATAACTTTGATAGGTTTTCCCGCCCTCCTGTAGCCTGTGATGCTCCCCAGTCAGAGTTTATTGTTCAGGTTCTTGTTTGCCCAGGTACCGCTTTTCTCTGCTGTGACACCAAAGGAAGGGGTGGGCGTGGGTAACTCAGACCTTGCCCTAGGGAGGTGGGAGCCATGGGAAATAAATAATAATAATTTCAGAGCTTTTTCTCTGATGTACTCACAGAATCCCAGGATGGTTTGGGTTGGAAGGGACCTTAAAGCCCATCCAGTCCCACCCCTGCCATGGGCAGGGACACCTCCCACCAGCCCAGGCTGCTCCAAGCCCCGTCCAACCTGGCCTTGGACACTTGCAGGGCTGGGGCAGCCACAGCTTCTCTGGGCACCCTGTGCCAGGGCCTGTCCACCCTCCCAGGGAAGGATTTCTACCTCATTCAAGCTGTAGGAAAACCTCAAATGAGGCAGAAGTTGAAATAACTGGTCATGTAATTTTCAGCTTTTCTTGTTTTCTTATTCTTGCTTAAAGAATGTGGGATGTTTGCTGGAAAAGATGACAACCAGAAACATTTTTACAAGGCAATGCTTCTCAGAAGTTTAGATAATTTGACAACATTTGACATAATTTGCCTTTAAAAGTTATTTTCACCAGAATAGCTGAGGTGATTGTGATGTTCCATTTAGAGGTATTTATGATCTTGGTATTTTTAACACAGTGGAAAGAAAAGCAAACAAAGCTTTTGACAAAATACAATGGCCCTTAATGCTCAAGTTATGGGTTTTGAACAAGCCATGCTTTCCATTGGAGTTGGTGAAGAGGGGGGACAGGAGATGCACAGGGCAAGCCCAGGTTCAACCCTGAAATTAGGAACACTCCGCTCTTTTGTGAAATGAATCGATGGCCTCAGTCTCAGCGGCAGAGAAGTTTGTCACTCCTGGAGCTGCAAAGAACGTCCTGAAAGTAGGAATAGAGTGTAACAAGGACACTGCAGTCAGTGAGCCGTGCTCGTGGTGTGCAGCTCAGGGATGGGAAGAGCCCTTGCGCTGGGGGCTGCAGGAGAGCACACGGATCTGTCGCAGCTCCAGACTCCTCTGCAGTACGGGAAGGGTGTTTGGAGCAGGGCGGGAGCACCAAGTGTCCGTCCCACTGGCTGCTCCCGAGCTCTGCTCTGCCCCCACCGTGGTTCCAGGGCACGTACAACCGGCTCCGGTTTCTATTGCAGCAATAAAACCCAGCAGTCGTACTCAAGACAAGCTCACATGGAGCAAATGCAAATACAGCTGTGCTCCTGTTTATGTAAATCACACAGGGCGTACCTGCGGCTCGGCTGGAGCGTTAACACAAATAGCTGCATTAATAATTGCTGCAAAATATGCAGAGTCCTTCCTTCGGCTGACCCAGTAATGTCAAGACCTACTTGTGTGATTGCAGTCACAGCTCAGAGAGCACACGCAGAAGCCTTTTGTTCCTGCCTGGCTGGATCACAGTGATCCACTCTGGGACACTGGTCAGACACATCTTTGAGTTTGGAGTTTGCAGTCTGTTACTCCACGTTGGGTGCTCGAGGTGTGTGTGAGCCAAGAGCAGCGTGTCATGGTACAAGGACTTGAGCCAGGCAGGCCTTGACAGCTTCAGTCTGGAACTAAGGATAACAGCAGCTCATTCCACGTGGCTGATCTGCATCATCCCACCAACCCCAGTGGCACATCACCATTTTAACAAAGGAGAATCCTGACCCCTTTGCCCCTCTGCCATCCCAGCCTTTCTGCAGCCCCAGTCCATGCTCTCTTGTCCTAATCCGTCTCCTAGAAGCCAAGGTCCAGCCTTTGTGGACATGCTAATGCTGGAGCACAGGAGGTGGGGGGCCAACATGTGCTGCCATTCCCAGAGTCTCTGTTCGTGGGTCAAGGTCTCCCCTCCTTCAGGTTGTGTTGGAGTTTGGCTGTGGCCACCACACTGGAGACCCTGTGTGGAGTAACTTGGGGGTTTGGGGTGCTCAGCCAGGGGACAGCAGCCCCTGGGAGCTGCAGGCCTGTCTCATGGGGACTTTGTCCATGGGAAGAGCTCCTCCACTAGGAACTGTGGGAATGATGACAGAGCAGTGCTCCATCCTCCGGTGGGGACATGGGATTGACATGCCAGCTGCAGGAACACTCCCTTCAAGTGGGCCTGGAGCTCCCAGACCTGAGGTGGCCACACTCAGACCCCTCTGCTTTGGTTGTGACACTCAGAGCCACCTCGAGCCAAAAGTGTTCTGTGGGCTCTCTGCTGTTTCGTTCTTCGGAACTTCAACCTGAAGCAACTGCTTGAAAACTTCACCATCGAGAAGTTTCACTTCCCAAATAGTGCCGTGCTATAAATACCCTGTGCAGTGGGATATGACATTTACTCCCACACAGCGTGCTTTGTAAGTTGCGTACTCTGGGCCTTAACCCTTGAGTAAACACAAGGTAAGGAGCCTGTGGGACAGACTCGTGTTGCAGCCTGTAAGTGAGTTGCTGGCAAGTAAATGGGAAGAGAATTGCACCAGAATTATTGCAAGCAGAGGGGAAAAACTCCCTTCTTCCAGCTCTTTGGACATCACGGAGCTGGGCATGTTGTCTTGGGAATATCAGTGCTTTACTCCACTCTTATCAACAGATCTCAGAGCACTTTCCTGCCCAGACCAAAGAAGTACTAAAGGGAGTTTGCTTTAATTTTTGATTCTGCAGATGATTGATGATCCTTGACAAATTTCTTAGTTCCTTGGTTTCACTTGCATGTGAAACAGAGGGTAACTTCTTTTCACTCATTCTTTACATGTTGTGTATATATATCATAGAATCATGGAATGGTTTGGGTTGGAAGGGATCTTAAAGATCATATATATATATATGATGTATATATTAGGTATGTCATAAAGATATATATACCAGAAATTCAGCCAGAAGGCTCTGTCTCTCTAGGGTGCACTGAGTGCTCAGGTGCTGATGTTTTATAAATATCCTATATAAATATATAAATATCCCCTCTCTAGATATATCATCTCAATAGGAGCGGGTTGGTAATATCCCTTTCTTATTGAGAAAGAGCTGAAGACACCTAGATGGGTACATTTGAAAATTAATGAGTCGTCTTATCTCATCCTCTTGCATAACATCACCTCAAACAAGGTGTGTATCAGGGCAAGTCGTGAGCTAGACCAGAATCAGCAGAGCAGCCCAGCTCTGCAGGAAACAGAGCCCAAGGTTTAAAGAGCCCTTATCTGAGTGACTGGCACAAGAGTGTTTGTCTGGTGCTAAAAGCCTTTGCAGAAGAGGTCAACATGAAGCTGAGTCAGGGCAGGGTCAGGTTGGATCTCAGGGAAAAGGCTTTTCCCCCAGAGGGTGGTGGGCACTGAGCAGGCTCCCCAGGGCAGTGGGCACGGCCCCAAGGCTGCCAGAGCTCCAGAAGGGTTTGGACAACGCTCTGAGGGACAGAGTGGGATTGTTGGGGTGTCTGTGCAGGGCCAGGGGTTGGGCTGGATGTTCCTTGGGGGTCCCTTCCAACTCGGGATATTCTGTGATTCTATGACAGAAATGACTCCTAGCTTTGGAAATGGGCTGGATTCATCTCCTTGGGTGGGAGATGTGAAAACAGACAAATTCAGGCCTTTGCAGAATGGGTTTTATTCTGATTATGTTGGCTACATGACAATTCCTCCCACCTTCATGGCACATTCCAGGCTTGCACCAGTGAAAATGAGAAACAGCCTCAATGGCTTCCCAAAGTTTTTCATCGGCTCTTTTGAATGCCAAGCAGTTCCAATTAATCGGCGTTTGGCCCTGCAGGGAATACTATTCTGTACAGCTTCCTCTTCTCTCTGCCAAAATATGATCCAAGCGCTGATGTTTCTGAGCTAGTTCTGCTTTGGGCACTGGGCTATCACCAGGAAACACATGTCCCTGCTCTGCAGCCCCGTGTCCTGTTGGGAGGAGCCGCAGCGCAGCATGGGCAGCCGGGCCAGGGCTCGCCACTGTCTGCTCATTTATGGTCAGGAGCATCGAGTAAACATTGATTTTCCCTCCCTGCTGTGAGGTCAGTTGGGGATTGCAGGGCTTCACCAACCAGCTCCTGTGGAGCTGAACCTTCCTCAGAGGCTCCTGCAGAGGCACCAGCACTGCTGTATCAGAGGAAATGAGCACTGGGAAGATAAAGCTGAGATTATTAAAAGCAGCCTCTGATTTTGCTTCTTGGCTGCTCAGTTGGAAGAAATTTGAGTGTTCTTGTTCTTGTAGATGACAGGATCTTTCTTGTTGTGATGATTCCTCGATGAGTTAAAGGCTCTCCAAACTCAGCTCCCTAAAAATCACTTTTCTGGGAGTCTTCAGAAACAGATGTCACTCACCACAGCCTTACACCACCTCGGATATTTAAGGATATGTTAGAAAATAAGCCTCAAATCTTTGTCAGAATATTACAATATCCATGTGGTGGTTGGGTTTTTTTAAGTCCCAGTTCTGAGAGTTAAGCAGTAAATGAAAAATTCAAATGTTGCTTTTAAAAAATTCTTTATATATAGTTTGGAGAGATCAAGCTCATGAATTGTGAGAAGTCAAGAGGTTTACAGTTCTATTTGACTGAATACTCTTTGCCTTAACTGGTGATTCCTTAACCCAAAATGAGCAACAGCTCCCTGCCAGAGAGCTGGTTAATTCAGCTGTTTGTAGCTGTTTGTTAAAAATATGTCCCCATTACAACTTTTATTCATTAGTACTTGGATCTACATATCAGTCCTTTTGGGAGGGAAAACTGTGCTGGATTTTTAGCCCAGCACCTCGAGGGGCTTTGTCTTCAGTGATGTGTAGAGAAGTCAGTGGAGATGCCTGTCCATAGTATTTGTGTAGTATCCATACTGCCTGGAGTATTTCAGCAGAAGGAGGAGCCAGTGTTGACATTCACTGCAGGTTTTGCTCTCTTTATGAAAGGACTTTGTCCTCAGATAGCTGCTCTGGTCACATCCCGTGGTGATTCCACTAGAGGACACAGTGCAGATAAAGTGTTTGCAGTTGTCATCACACCCTGCCAAGCTGAGAATTGCCAGGCAGGGTCCAAAAGCCACTCTGGCTTGCTGGTTTTCCCAGCTGGGGTCAGGTCATTCCAAAATAATCTGTGGCTTTTTGCAAGCAGGACACGTGGGAAAAAGAATTTGGCTTTGTGATTCATCCGAGCAACCCGATGGCTGACCTTCCATTGCAGCACTTCATGGAATCATGGAATCCCAGAGTGGTCTGGTTGGGAGGGACCTTAAAGCTCACCTCACTCCACCCCTCTGCAGGGACACTAGCCCAAATTGCTCCCAGCCCCATTCAGCCTAGCCTTGGACACTTCCAAGGAGGCATAATATATGAATAAATGGCCACTGATATGAATATATACGATCAATGGTCATGAATATGATCAATAATGACCAAATATATCAATAAATGACCATTTTCATGTCCATTTCTCTCTTTCCTTGGTCCAGAGGGCAGGCAGGAAGGTGAACAACATCCCAGCAGTGCTCCTGCATCTTGGACAAGGCTTTGTCATCGCACTGGGACTGATCCCTGCTGGGCAGTGAAGCCAAGGACTAGAACACCTCTCTTATGAGAGAGCTGGGGTTCAGCCTGGAGAGGAGAAGGCTCCAGAGAGACCTCAGAGCCCCTTCCAGTGCCTAAAGGAGCTCCAGGAGAGCTGGAGAGGGACTGTGGACAGAACTTCCTTTCCCCATGAGGCTGAGCACAGCCCTCACCCCCAGCTCAAGCGGTGGTGCAGCAGAAAGGCTGGCTCTGGGCCCCGGGACTGGGGACTCCTCTGCTCCCAGCGCCGCACACGCGGGCTTTGGAACAAATCTCAGACGGACAACCAGCGTGGGACGGAGCCCACACTGCTCCAGGCATTTCAGCTGTCAGTGCCAGCACGTGGGATCTTGTTACGACACATCCTGAGGTCCGTCTGAGAGGCACTCAGGCTTCCCTGCCTCTGCTCAGACTCTCACCATGTCAGGAAAGCCACCTCCAGCTTCCTGGAAGTCCTGCTCAGCTTCCTGCGGGGGCTGAGATGCTCAGAGCCCTCCCACGGGACACAGGGAGTGGTGCAAGAGCGGAGGAAATCCTGGGAGCGCCGGCACAGGGAGCCCTGCGGAGGCTCAGCTGCTGTTGTGCGGGCTCCCTTCTGGAATGTCCCCTCATCCCAGCCCGTGGGCTCCACTTGAACCTGCCTCGATCCCGAGCAGCTCCCTGCTCTTACAGCCATTCCCATGTGCTCCCTGTTGTGAGGCACTTCCACTCCAGTCCTGAGGTCGGCAGAGCTCCACGTTCCCAAATCCTCAGTTCCTCCCAGATCCCCCCAGAGCTGCAGAAGGGATGGGGAGCTGCCACATTCCCTGTCCTCTAAGCAGACTTCTTTACTTGGCTGCTGCATCCCGATCCCCCCTCCAGGTTCCTGCCCCACTCCAGGCTGTCACCTGCCCAGACACCTCTGCCACACTGGGACCTCACTAGCACAGACTAGCAAAACAACTGCTTTGTTTTGTTTGCAGTTCTAATGCCATTTTCTCAGATTGGAAATAGAAGAAAATGTTGGAAATAATCTCACATTTTCTCCTGTTTCTCATCTGTGGTGGGAAGGGCTGATGTGAAACAGAAAACAAGAAAAGCAAAGGCTTTTCCTTTCCTCCAACCACAGTCCAGTTAGAGACATCCCAGCCCCAGAGCTTTATTCAGTGTTGACTCTGGGTCTATTCTCTCTCTCCTGATGCCCCCAGTTTCCCACTCAGCTCCTCAGCCCAGTGACACTTTCCATTGTCACCCCCACAGCTCTGATGATCTCCCACTCTAAAAGTCTTCCATCCATCCATCCATCCATCCATCCATCCATCCATCCATCCATCCATCCATCCATCCATCCATCCCTCCCTCCCTCCCTCCCTCCTTTTATTTCCCAGTGGCACCCTGCCCACAGACAGAAAACCCTCACAAATCTCGGAGTTTTAATTCCCTCTGTGATTAATTTTTAACTTTCCAGGACAAGGATGATCCTGGTGGAGGGAGCTCAGCTTGGCATGATCCTCATTCCTGCTGTCGTGTGAGGAGAGATGAAGAAAAGTACATCCAGGGTGCAGAGCTGGGCATGGACCAGAGTCATCCCATCTACAGCAGCCTGCAAGAAACTATTCCTCCTTCTGGAAACTAAAATGGAGAACAATTTCCTTCACCAGGTTTGGCAGCAAGATGGGGGGGTCACTGGGGCATTATCCACAGACAGGTCCTTCAGGGGTTGTTGGAAGCAGGAACCTCAGCTGATATTAGGATGCAAATACCAACACCCAGAGTATCTTTGCTTTCCTAACACCAAAAATGTCCTTTACGAAACAGCCTGAGAATTCATGGGCAGCGTTATCTGGGCTGAGAATCACAGCGTTTGTAGGGTCCTTCAGCTGCTGTGCCAGTAAATTTTGGTGGCAACAATTCCACAGAATCCTGGTTAGCCAGAGCCCTGGATGGAGCAGGGACAGGGCACAAAGCCAGTTTTACACAGACCCCTAAAGCAGCAGTGCTCCAGCAAGAGCAGCTGGCTCGGCCTTGGCTTAGGAAGTTTATTAAGATAAATCAGAAGTGTCAGGGATGGGAATTTCTAATGAGATTAAACCATACTGTAAAAAATGTGTAAAAATGGAAGTGGGCTAAAAATTCCGTTAGACATTTGGTATTAATCCCACAGAAAAATGCATGTGATGCTTTAAAGGGAATTATGTCTTAATCTGGTTAAAATAACAAAGCTCTTAAAGCATCCTGTGGGACAAAGGTTCTATCTGCAGATAGGACCCCATCCCTGGAAGTGTCCAAGTCCAGGTTGGATGGGGCTTGGAGCAACCTGGAATATTGGAAACTGTCCCTGCCCATGGCAGGGGTGGAACTGGATGGTTTATAGAGTCCCTACCCACCCAAACCATTCTATGATTTCATTCTCTGATTCTGATGTAGCTGAAGGTGTCCCTGCTCATTGCAGGGGGTTGGACCCTGACTGGCGGGCTCGCCCTGGCAGGACACCTGTGCCCTCCAAAACTGCTCTGCCACTTCCCTCCTTGGCTGGGCAGGGGAGAGGAAACACAACAAAAGGCTCCTGGGTGGAGATAAGAACTGGAAAGATCACTCAGCAATGACTATCATAGGCAAAACAGACTCGACCTGGGCAAACGAGTTTAATTTGTTACCAATCAAATCAAAGCAGAAGAATGAAAAATAAATACAAATCTTAAAACACCTTCCCCTCACCTCTCCCTTGTTCTCAGGCTCAGCTTCTCAATTCTCCCTCTCCTCACCGTCAGGGTGCAGAGAGACAGGGAATGGGGGTTGCAGCCAGGTCAGCACCGGTTGTCTCTGCTGCTCCTTTCCCCTCAGCGAGGGGATTCCTCACTCTCTTTCCCTGCCCCAGGAGCTGGTGTTGATTTCCCACAGCGCACTCAGGTGAAGTTGCACCTTTCCCTCTGTCCCGGCTAGATGTCCACAGGACGTGCTGCAATCCAGTAGCAAGAGCAACAAAACAGTAACGGGCTGCAAAAACACAACGAGGAACCCCGTGGTGAGTCTGCTGGGACTCCAGACAAACAAATTCACACTCTGCAGAGGACACAAAGTTGGCTCCAAGGCTAAACCAGCCCCTTCCCACATTGCTTCTGTTGTCCTAAACCCATGCCCTTCTAGTTAGACACTCCTCTCCTCCCTAGGGGTTCTTTCCTGGCCAGAGGGGTCAGAAAAATGTTTCCATCTGTCATCAGGAGGCTCCCTGAATTGCTGGTAACTTCATAAATGGAGGAAGGAGTCAGCTCAGACTCCTGCAAAACAGAAGTCTTTGAGTATGGAGCCAGGCTGGGAGAGCTGGGGGTGTTCACCTGGACAAGAGAAGGCTCCAGGGACGTCTGAAAGCCTCTTCCAGTGCCTAAAGGGGCTCCAGGAGAGCTGGAGAGGGACTTGGGACAAGAGATGGAGGGACAGGACAAGGGGGAATGGCTTCCCACTGCCAGAGGGCAG
>JAWWEW010000077.1:3640047-3672568 GCA_035583185.1 Anabacerthia variegaticeps
ACTAGCCCAGGTTGCTCCAAGCCCCATCCAACCTGGCCTTGGACACTTCCAGGGATGGGGCAGCCACAGCTTGTCTGCCCGACCTGTGCCAGGGCCTCACCTCATCACAGGGAAGAATTCCTTCCCAATATCCCACCTAACCCTGCCCTGTGGCAGTGGGAAGCCAGTCCCCCTTGTCCTGTCCCTCTATCCCTTGTCCAAAGTTCCTCTCCAGCTCTCCTGGAGCCCCTTTAGGCTCTGGCAGTGGCTCTGAGGTCTCCTCGGAGCCTTCTCTTCTCCAGAACAGCCCTTGTTGTGCTGGTCAGGGCTGGCTGTGGCTCATCCTTTTGTCTCCAGGTGAACAGGGATGGCATTTTTATCCAGGCTGCCCCAGCATCAGCTCAGTCAGACCTGGGGAACATCTCAGGATGTTTCCTTTCTGTTTGGATGAGTCTGGTGGTTCTGGCTGGATTCCCAGCTCTCCTCAGCCTGGGGAATCACATGCGTGTATGTAAATACAAAGTGGCTCATAGTGAAGCTTTGCCATGGGGCAATTCCTTCCTGGAGAGGAAATAAATATGCTGGATGCTGCTGAGGGACAAGGCAGCCCCATAACCCGTCCTGCTGCCTCAGGCTCCTCCACCCTCTCCTCCCAGGAAGACAAACATCCTTGAGAGGATTCTCAGGAACACATTTGGGAAAGATTTCCCCTGTTGAGAAGCAAAGGCCTTGAGGACTCGACTTCATCTGGGCTCTGTTATGGTGTGTCTGGCTCTGTACAAACTGACCTGGGAGGGGGTGTTGATATTCTCCCAGTAGAAATGGCCACATATTTGTGCAAAAGTCACATCACAGACTTGGGAAGTCTCATTTCTGTCTCCACAAACTTTCCTTGAAAACTCCATAAAAGAAAACACAGTATCCACTTTAAATACAAAAATCCTGGGAACTCAATACTTAGTTTGTTTACAGTTTAACATCCTCCCCCTGGCTCAGGACTGTAACATCCTCGTGTGTGTCTTCAGCTGGAAATTTTGATATGTTGTGTAATTTTCTTTATGACTTCCCTTTTTGAAGAAATAGAGAAGAGGAAAGGGCACAGCTTTATCCCCTCACAAACAGATAATGCTGAGGGGGGCCCAGGGAGCCATTTCCCAGCAGTGGAACTGTGGGAAGGAAGAAGGTGCCCTGACTAATGAAATAGAAGAAATATCAGAGAAAAGTAAGAAAGAAGAAATGAAGGACCAATATAACTTACCAAAACCTCATGTTTTAAAAGGGAAGTCAGGCAGATGGTTAAGGGATCAGAGAACATCCTAATAGAATCATGGGATGGATTGGCTTAGAAGAGGCCTTAAAGCCCACCCAGTGCCACCCCCTGCCATGGGCAGGGACACCTTCCACCAGCCCAGGGTGCTCCAAGCCCTGTCCAACCTGGCTTTGGACACTTCCAGGGATGGGGCAGTCACAGCTTCTCTGTGAAATTCCCACTACTCCATCTAACTCTGCCCTCTGGCAGTGGAAAGCCATTACTGCTTATCCTGTCCCTCCATCCCTTGTCCCAAGTCCCTCTCCAGCTCTCCTGGAGCACCTTTAGACACTTGAAAGTAGTTCTGAGGTCTCCCTGGAGCTTTCTCTTGTCCAGGTGAACACTCCCAGCTCTCCCAGCCTGTCTCCAGAGCAGAGGGGCTCCAGCCCTTGGATCATTTTTCCAAGAAATCTCTGTGTTCATCTATTTTGCTCTCAATTCCATCCTTCCATCCCAGGGAGGAGCCAGGTCCCAGAGAAGTCTCTGAGTCTCAGGTGTGGGGGATTCAAGCAGTCAGGCAGGTGGGAATAGTGGAGTCCCCACTGTCCCTCACATGGGCACCACAGCAATGGGTGATCCTGCCCTGGCTGATCCAGGCTCCCATCTCTATCTCACAGGCATCAAGCCATGTCCCTTATGCAGTCCCCAGGGACCTCTTGGCCCTGCCATGGCTCTTTGTCACCCTGGAGCTGCCACATGGTCAGTTCACACCTCCCACACCCCCCTCCTCCAGCTCCCTGTACCCAGAACGAGCTCAGTCCCACTTTGTTCCTGGGATCAGGTTAAACCAAAAGCAAACCCTCTAGGGGTTTGGACACCTGGCAGAAGCCCTGCCTGGGCACAGGGATGTGCTCCAGAGCCTGGTTTCAGTTCATCACCTGCAGCATCCCAGAGGAGACACGTGCTCACCTCTCCTCACAGCTGGGACAAGAGGCAGAAATTTCTCATGGGCTTTTCCCCATCCTCTCACACCACACTGAAGTGAGAAGCAGCTCCTCTCCCTGTTCTCCAAAAGCTGTTTGCTGCCTAATTTAGGATCATCTGCAGCCAGGGCTGTAAATCCCACAGCTGTGTCCTGCAGGGGAGAGTCTTGGGTTGGGTTCAGAGCTGGTTTTTGGAAAGGCAGACAATCCTGAACAAAGGCAGCAGGAGTGGCTTGAGCCCATCCTTTAGAGCCAATTCTTCTTCAGGGCTCCTGAAGAACAGTGTCTCTCTTGGTTAACTCTGGATCTGCAGACTGATAAAAGCATCTCCTTTATGTTTAACCCTTCCACTTCTTCAGCCTGTCTGGGCTGTCTGTCACCAACAGAGCTAAAAGAAAATAATAGAAGACACAAACAAAAAAAAAATCCTAGAAAGCCCTTTCAGTCCCAGTTACTTGTGAGTTCATCCTCCTGCTTCTTGGGTTGACAGAAAAGAGGGGTCCATATGGTGTGTGCAGCCTCCACAGACACTTCTCTCCAGAAATAAATTATCCCTGTCAGATTTTGAATCCAGGCTTTACATCCAGGTGTTTCCCATAGGCTGGAGGAGTTTGAAATCGACAACAGAGAGTGCAAGTTCATGAGTAATGATAAATACAAGATTTTATGCGGGGTCTGGCACAGGGCCATGCCTGTGCTTGGGGGTGAATGTATGCCAGGGGCTGCCCACATGGAAGAAATTCCTGCTGCCACAGGATCAGTGGAGCACATTTCCCTCTTCCCCAAACCAGACCCTCTGGAAGACATTTTGGGAAGTCACTTGATTCATCCTGCTCTTCAGAACCCTATTTATTGTTGTTTAAGTTGTCAAAGCTCTCTGAGGTCATCAAGTCTGATTGTTCCTAAGCACTGCCAAGGCCACCACTGACCCCTGTCCCCAAGTGCAACATCCACAAGGCTTTTAAATCCCTCCAGAGCTGGGGACTCCACCCCTGCCCTGAAAACACAGCATTACTAATACAAGAACTCTCAATTCTAGAATAAGGAGGACTATAAGGACAAAATAAAAAGGGGGAAAAAAGAACAAAATAAAGAGACTGTAGCACAGACCCCAGAGAGCTGAGGGTCCACTGAGTTGGTGGTGAAGCTGAATAAGGTCAAGCACCAGATGTAGGGATCCATTAGAGGCACCACAGAATCCCAGGATGGCTTAAGTTGGAAGGGACCTCAAAGCTCATCCAGTGCCACCCCCCACCATGGGCAGGGACACCTTCCACTAGCCCAGGTTGCTCCAAGCCCCATCCGACCTGGCCTTGGACACTTCCAGGGATGGGGCAGCCACAGCTTCTCTGGGCACCCTGTGCCAGCCAACACTTTGGCTCCTTGGAGCCCAGATGAGGTACAGGTTTTCCAGGGGTAACATCTCTCCTGCCCACCAGAGCCTCCCCTGGTGATCTCCCCCAGCAGCTCCTCTGCTCCAGCTGCTTCCCCTCAGAGCTGGCCATGGCTCCAGGCTCAGTTCCAGGCAGGAGGGATCCTCTGTTCAGTTACTGGAGGGGTTAAAAAGTCTCCGAGCCACAGCACAGAGGAGCTGCTCCACATGTCACCCTCCCAGCAGCAGCTGGGACTCAAAGGACATGAATAAAGCAGGAGAGAAGAAAGAGGGCAAGTGCTCTGGGCCATCTGCAGGGACAAGGAGCAGCAAGGCAATGTTCTTCCCTGCTATAACACAAGAGAAACACCCTGACAGGATGAAGCTTCAAACCAGATGGTATCACAGAGTGCAGAACCTTTCCCTTCCTCCTCCTCCACTATGTTCTGGGGCAGATGGAACAGAATTCCACACAGGAATGCTGTGGGTAAAGTCAGCCTTGGCATGGGCTGAGGCTGCCTGGGTGCTTTCTCAAGGTCAGCTGCAGCCCTCACTTCTGCAAAGTCTGGGACTTTCCTATGGGACTTGACCCCAATTCCATGGATTTGAACCAACCTTAATCAACCCAAAGAGTCAGGGCTGCTAGAATGGGGGTTGGGGTGAGCTGAAGCCCCCCAGCATGGGGGTGGCAATGTGTCATTGCTGACAGAACAGCAGCTGGGGCATCAGAACTCAACCCTCCCCCGCACCCAGCCCTTGAACCCTCAGTTGTTGGGCAGGACTTGCTCCTTGAGGGCAAAAATTACCCTGATATTTACTACGGAAACAGGCAAAGGACACTGGTAGGTGACAGTCCGTGGCACTGCTCAGGTCTAGGTACAGCCAGGAGAGTGGAGAGAGCAAACAGGAGCACTTGGGGACAGAGATCTACCTCAGCCATAACCATGAGCTGTTTCACACCAGTGAACCCCGCTGTCCCTGTGTGACACTCCCACAGGTCCTGCAAGTCCCCCCGAATGCCACCAGGTGAGGCAGCTCCAGGTGTGGCTCCGGGGTGGGCAGACCTGTCACCACCTCCCACTGAAGGGACATTTCCCAACCCGCATCACGAGGCAACAAGAGCCACATCCCTCTGGAAAGATCCACCCCTTTTCCAGCCTCCTGGCCCTGCTCCCGGGAGGAGTTCAGCAGAATGGGAAGGATGCGGCAGGGAGGGCATCCCAGTGCTGCCAGGAGCTGGGGGCACTTCACTGGGATCGATGGGATCGAGATCCCCCACTTGGGAGGGCACTGCCACCCACCCCGAGCATCCCCGTGGCAGGATTGGAAGCTGCAGGCAGGAGGCTGGAGAACCAGCAGACATCCCTGGGACTGGCACTTGCAGGGGCTCCAGGGACAGCCTGGAATTGGGTCACTCAGGCCACCCCCAGGCACAGCATCGCCAGGGGATGCTGTTGTCTCCAAGCCTGACATTTCCCCAGAGCTTGGACTAACACCCACCACTCCTCATCTCCCCTTCTTGGCCAAACCCACCACAAAGAAGCATCCAGGTGCCTGGGCTACCAGAGCAAAGAGGCTCCCTGGGGCCAGCAGGGCCCTTTGGCACCATTTACCTGTTGGCAGGGCTGCTCTGCCAGTATTCCCTGAGGCAGGTGTGTGTGAGCACCCTCCTGGGGCACAGAGGCAGCCAGACCTAGAGCAGCCCAAGCCCACCTGCTGCTCCTGCCGCTGGCCCAGGTAGGAGACTCTGTTAAACACTAATAAATTTTATTTTATTTACCAAAACCACATTAAAACACTGCAAAGATTGTCCCATCCTGCCTCAGGGTCCCGAAGGAGGCTTGTAGAGCTCTCGCAGCAGCACCAGCTTCATGGCCAGCAGGACTTCCCGATGGCCAGGGCGGCTTCTCCGGCCACAGCAGGACAGCCTGGCAGCCTCCAGTGCCACGTCCCCAAGGATCCAGGGCCTGCCCAGCCCAGCCACGGCAGAAACCACCCAGCAGGACCCTCCAGGGGGCCACGTCTGTGGGGAGAGCAACCAACAGCATCAGCAGAGGCACTGCAACTGCTAGCACTGCCCAGCCCCATTTTAGAACAATCCAGGATGGAAAAACCGTCTAAGATTATCAAATCCAGCTGTTCCCCTGGCACTGCCAAGGCCACCATTAACCCACATCCTCAGATGCCACATCCACATGGCTTTTAAACCCCTCCAGGGATGGGGACTCCACCACTGCCCTGGGCAGCCTGAAAAGAGGCAAAGACTTCTGAACTCAGCCCACACACAGCATCCAGGCTTGGATACTTGGGTGGCCAAGCTGAGCTTGAGAAGCAGGAGGTCACACCCCAGCCCAGTCAGGACTACCTGATTTAGGAGTTTGTGCATGTAGGCAGAATAAGCCACCTTCTTCTTCTGCCTGTGGGCACGGAGGCACAGGAGGCTCTGCCAGGCACATCCTTCTGCTGCCTTTGCCCTCGGGAGGTCAGGGAGGCCTGGGGGTCCCGATGCCATCACTGCTGCCCACACTCACTTGCTATGGCTCCAGCACCTGTGCCAAGGGAGAACCAAGCAGGAGCTGAACACACTGCTCCCCTCCTCACCCCCCCCCCCCCTTCCCAGGGCACTAACCAGCATCACACCAATTAGACACTCAGAATAACACCAAAACCACTCAGCACGTTGTCTAAAACAAGGTCAGAAGATACCCCTTCACAGAGCAAAATACACCAGAAAAGCAAAGAACAAGTAGGGTCCTTTAAGGCATTCAGGAATTTATTATTTTTTTTCCTTCTTCCCAGCTTACCTGTGAGAGCTCCTCCTCAGCCTTGTCCTCCCCCAGAAGCAGGTAGGGAGCTGGGGTTTGCTGCCTATAAATAGGGAGGGAAATCATTGCATTCAGCTGGGGCTGCAGCCATCAGGGCCCACCCAGAGGCTGAGGTGGGCTCAGCTGGTTTGGGCACTGTGCTAATGAAGCCAAGGCTCCATTCCTGTATGGGACAGCCTAAGAGCTGGGCCTGGTGAGCCTTGTGGGTCCTTTCCAACTCAGAATAATCTGTGAGCTGCACAAATAGAGACAGGGACAAAGATGGGGACAAGGACAGGGATGACCACATCACCTTGCATCTGCACCCACATCTCCTACACCCAAACCATCTGTTCCTGCCCAAAATGCTCTTTGGGGTGAAGCTGGGCCTGCTCCCAGCCCTCCCCCCCTTCCCTAGTGCTCAAATTAGTGTCATTAATGTAATTAGCCTGAAGCAGCTGGTCCTGGGGTGGTACAGGGATGTTCCTGGGGGACTTTTTATGTGGTTTATTCTGTATTAATTTGAGGTGCTTTGGGGGGTTCAGAAAGTGCCAGAGTGGGCAGGGTCTTGGAGGGGCACCCAGGGGTGCTGGGGGCAGGACCAGACCCTGCCTGTGGGTCCTGGGGTGGGAGTCCCCTGTTCTGTGGGGGTCTTTGGGTGCAGGACCATGTTCTGTGGTGTTGGGGTGCAGCTAAAGAGGGCCAATGTGTTCAGGATGCAGCCCCATCCTCAGGGGGATGAGGGTGTTTTTATGGAGGTGGTCCCTGAGATGCAGCCCCACACCCTGCAGGGTCTTTGTGGGGGCTTCCCTGCAGTACAGCACCTTTTCCTGCAGGATATGGGATGGGGGTGGGTGTTCCTAAGAGAAGGGGGGGATCATGGGGTACAGGATTTGTCCCTGTGAGGGGAAAGGTGTCCCCCAGGTGCAGGATCCAGCCCTGCCCTGGGATGGAGATTCCATAGGGTGCAGGAATTGGTCCTGCAGCACATCCCAGTGCAGGATCCACCCCTGAGCTGGGGAGGGAGTGGGTTTCCCAGGATGCAGGATGTCACCTCTAATTACCCTGTGCTGGTGGGGGGGTGATTTGTCTCCCCAAATCCAGATGGTGACCCCCCTAACACCCTGTACTGGGGGCTCCCTGGGTCTGGACACACCCCGGGAAGGTAATCTCTCCCTATGAAGGACAGCACCCTGCGTCCCCTCATGACCCTGTGCTGGGGGTTGGCAGTGTCCCCATGTGCAGAATGCCACCCTTTAGCACCCTGTGCTTCGGCAGGGGGAGCTCCTCGGGGGGCAGGACACCCCAGGAAGGAAGGCTTCTCCAGCCCCCCATCCTGGGGGTGTCCCCGTGTGCAGGATGCGACCCCTTAGCACCTTGTGCTTGGGGCAGGGTCCAGGATACAGCCCAGGAAGAAAAACTCCTCCAGCTGAGGGACCATCCTGCAGCCCCTCATCCTGGGGGTCTCTGCAGGTGCAGGATGCGACCCCTTGGCACCCTGTGCTGGGGGAAGAGGGTCTCCTGAGGCAGAGGATATGACCCTTTACCACTTTGTTCTTGGGGCAGGGGGCTCCTCCGGGGGTAGGACACACCCAGGATGGAACACTCCTCCAGCCCCCCATCCTGGGGGTGTCCCCGTGTGCAGAATACAACCCCTTTGCGCCCTGTGCCTGGGGCAGGGGCCTCCCCGGGTCCCGAATACATCCCAGGAAGAAAACTTTTCCCTCCCAAGCGTCGCCCCCACTCCTTTTCCCTGTTTTCCTGGGGGTCCAGGCCCCATCCCCTCCCTGTCACCCCACCCGCAGTACTCGCTCTGGCCGGCAGGGGCCGCCCCCGCGCTGTCGGCCCGGGGGTTGCAGTGCCCCGCACGGCCGGCAGGGGGCGCTGTGTGCGCTGCGGCCCCGCCCCCCCCGCAGGTGACACCCCCCCCCCCCCGGCCGGTCCCACCCGCGCCGAGCCCGGGACTGTCCCCGGACTGTCCCGGACTGTCCCAGCCCCGTCCCAGCCGTGTCCCAGCCCCGTCCCAGCCCGCTGTCCCGCACGGCCCGCGCCCGCCATGGCGGAGCAGGAGAGTCTGGAGTTCGGCAAAGCCGACTTCGTGCTGATGGACGCCGTGACCATGCCCGAGTTCATGGCGAACCTCCGGCTGCGGTGAGTGAGCGGCTGCGGCACCGCGGCAGGGATGTCCTGGGGTGATCCCGGAGTGATCCCGGGGGTTATCGATCCCGGCACACACACCTGGGAGGGGATGGGGTGATAGGGTGAGCCCCCCAGCCGGGGTATCCCGCGGCTTATCCCGGCACACACACCCGGACGGGATGGGGTGATCCTGGGGGTGATCCCGGCACACACACCTGGGAGGGGATGGAGTGATCCCGGGGGTGATGGGGTGAGTCCCCCGGCCGGGATATCCCGGGGTGATCCTGGGGTGATCCTGGGGGTTATTCCAGCACACACACCCCGACGGGATGGGCTGATGGGCTGATGGGGTGATGGGATGATGGGCTGAGCCCCCCAGCCGGGTTATCCCGGGGGTTATCCCGGCACACACACCCGGACGGGATGGGGTGATGGGGTGAGCCCCCCAGCCTCCCTCCCTGCGCACCCGCACGGAACTGGGGGGGTTTTCCGTGGAATGGGAGAGCTGCTCCCGGAGCACCGAGCCTGGCTCTGGAATAGCATCTCTCTGGAAAACTGCGCCGTGCCCCCCGCTCCGGACCCACCTGTGCGGTGTCCGCCTCCCCCGAGGGATCGGGGCACGGGTGGGGAGCCAAGGGGCATTAAGGGCTTTATTTCTAAAGTGTCACTGATCTTGCCCTGTACCACAGAGTCATGGAATGGTTCGGGTGGGAAGGCACCTCACACCCAGTGCCACCCCTGCCATGGGCAGGGACACCTCCACCAGCCCATCCAACCTGGACACTTCCATGGATGGGGCAGCCACAGCCTGTCCCACCCCCTCCCGCAGGTTCCCCCCAGTGCCGAAGTTGCTTTGGGACATAATAAAAGGAGCAATAAAAGTCTCCAAGTCCAAGGTTGCTCCGTCCCGCCCCGGCACTTCCTCGCCTCGGTGGGTTTATTCCCCCGGGCTTGGGGTGGGTGCTGGGTTGATCCTCGTCCTCCTGCCCTCTCCCTCCCTCCCTCCCTCCCTGAGGTCCAGCCAAATCCTGGCAGCACTGATAGGGCACGGCGGGGGACCCCAAGCCCGCGGCTGCCTTTCACTTTCCGCTATAAAAGATTCATGGGAGCTCTTCCCGATAAACTCTGCTGCCCCTGCTCGTGCAAGGATTTGATCATTGCCAAGGGCAGGGGTTGGGGGTAAAAATGTGACCTTTGGGCTGTGTCCCCTGCCAGGCTTTCCTGCCTGTCCCTCTCCTGCTGCTTGGATTGTGCTGCCGGTTGGGATCAATGGCTTGGCAGGTCCTTGTGGTTGTTGGATGTACCTGAGAGTGACTTTGGAGGTACCAAAGGGAAGAGAGGTGGGCTCAGCTCCCTCAGAGGGCTTAAAACTACCGACAGAGGAGAAAATTAAGCTTTTTCAGGCAATTGTGGTGCCTTCTCTGGATGAAATGTGTAGGTTTTGAGGTGTGGCTCTGTCAGCTGCTGAGTGCTCAGGGATCTTTGTGCTACACAGACGTACCTGTGTGTCCTGCAGGTGTAATACCCTGTGACGTTACATCCCTTCAGGTGTAATAACAACCAGCAGACTTTATACTCTTTTATATGTTGGATTTCTGTTTAGGCAGAGAGGGCATTTATGTTTAAATCCTAAGAAAAACACAATGAGAATGGTTGAGCTTTGAACATGAGGCAGTGTCAGATTTAAATGCATTTTGCTGTGCCTCTAAAAGTTTAAATTCATAGTTCATTGGGGCACTCCATGGCATTCTAATTGTATTAGAAAGGGCTTACGCACAGTGCCTTTGTAATTAGCAGGAAACTAAGTGTGTCACGGTTTGTTCTTGGGGTTTCTTTGGTTAATGTGTAATTCTCAAATGTACATTGTCATTTCCCATACAGTGAATTATTAGAAATGGATTGTTAGCTTAAAATCGACATAGCATTTTGCATGCCTTTAGGAATCAAATAAATTAATTGAGAGGTGCCTTGCAGGGGCAGACCTTGCTAATTTTGAGTAGAACAAGCTGGAGGTTCTGGATCCTGATGTATAACTGGGCTTATTTTTTTTCTCAGTGCTGTTTCTGGTCATGCTCAAGGGTGTTGTCAGGACACCCTGCTGTGTCTAATACACCCTCAATCCCCCCTCTTAACTGCAGTGCTCTGGTCGCTGCCACTCAATCCTGCTCAAACCCAGCCTTGTCCTCTGACACCGCTTCAGACTCTGCTGCGCACTCAGCTCAGGGCTTGTCTACTCTGGGACATTTGGGAAAGCTGATCTAAATTTACCAGAAGTGTGGCTTTTCAGGAAAGCTGCTGAGCTCTGCCAAGTGCTGGGTGTTGCGGTGGCCCCTGGGCTGCCCACCCAGCCCCACTCCTGGTATTTTACCTCGCTCAGACAACACTTGCTGCTCTCATTTTACTGCTTTGGAGGGACAGTAAACTCCTGCTGCTGACACGTCTGAAGTTGTATCAGACCCAGCTCACACCCTGGATCCCTTCCTGCTCAAGGGTTCATTGTGTCACCTTGTGCAGGTGGCACGAGTCACCTTTGTGCTTTGTGCTGAACAGGGAGAGGGAATTGGGGCTCTGCCTTTGTCTCTCCTGTCCTGAACAGGGTGAGGGAATTGGGGCTCTGCCTTTGTGCTCCCCTGTCCTGAACAGGGTGAGGGAATTGGTGCTTCTCCTTTGTGCTCCTCTGTGCTGAACAGGGTGAGGGAATTGGGGCTTCTCAACCACTCAGTTCCAGTGGCAGGTTTGTTCAGTTTACACTTGGATCGCTCCACCCTATTCCATAAATCCAGCTTTCTGCCAGAGCTATTTTTGTTTGGGGTCACCGGCTGACCCAAGACGGGCTGTGCTGGATTTAGTTCCCAAGTGAGCCCAGATGTGGGTGGAATTGAAATCATACCAGTTTCGGTGCACACAAGGATATTTCCCCAGGGATGTCTTGAGTGGGAAAAAGAGAAGTGGTGAAGTTGCACTTTTCATACTGTAATATTGGAGTTTAGTGGTGCTGACATGGGCTGGGTGAGTGTGTCTGGGTGGGTGGATGCAATGTGACTTTACTACCTCATTTCCCAGCCCCTGCACTCATGCCCAGTTATTTGTAGGTTTGAGTGGTGATTCAGCAGGGATATCACAGCGTCAGTGTTTTTTCATGGCCATGTCTTGCAGCTACTTAATGAACTGGCTGTTTCATTGGACACTCAGCAGTCACTGAATGTTACAATTTATTTTAAATAAAAATCATCCCATCCTTGAATTCCTTAGTTCTGAGCATGCTGAGTCCCAGCGTCTGGTTTTGATTCTTAGTCATCAGAATAATTAAAAGAAATATAAAAGCAGGGCTATGGGAACAGTTGGTGTGGACTCAGTAGCTTTGTTTCTTTAGAGAAACCTCTAAAGCTTTAGCAGAGCACTTGTGAAAGGGAATTGTTATTATTACAAACAGCCCTATTTGATCAGCAGTTGATTTCAGACAGTCCCTGCTCACCCCTGGGGCAGGTGCTCTACTGCGGGAGGAGTTGGCATTTCAACTCCAATCAGAGAATGCCACATTAATTGAAAGACTCCTTAAAAGAGGGGATCTTTTTCATATCCAGCAGCTCTCAAGTCCTCTCAGTGGTAGCCAAGTATTTATCTGTACTTGAGTGTTACCCCCCTGTAAATGAAGGGAGAACATCCTGCTCTGGACTTGGTAACACTCTTATTTCAGTGGTTTTGACTTAACATGACTGAGACTGTTCCACAGCAGGTGGGGCTTGTGGAAAGGGAGTGTTGGAGTGGCTGGAGCTGCTCAGCTTTTGCAGAAAGTGTGGTGCAGATGAAATTAGAAGGCAGCTATTAAATAAGAGAAACAGGCAACTGCAGCATTTTTCATCACACCATACAGAAAATTTCAAGTGGTAAAAGTAATAATTTTTCATTTATCTCCTTCTAAGGAGGAGGGCAAGGAGCTTATTTTTCACAAATATGAAATATTGTGGTTTATAGATGATTTCTGGTCTTACCCTGCAAAGCCCCCTCACTGTTCTTTGCCGCTTGCATTTGTCCTGATAAGCAAATCAAACCTCAGAGCTTTAAAAGTGGGGTCTGTGGAATGCAAAGAGTTCCCAAATTACCTGTTCTGCAGGCCTAGTGATGAGTGCAGGAGGCAGCTCAGAGCAGGGTCCCCTCAGGGTCTCCAGTGCCTTCCAGGAGGGTAAGGCATGATCCATCCCCTCTGTGCTGGGTGCTGGGATGGTGTGGGGGGCAAACCCCTGAATCCCAGCTGAGGGCTTGCAAATGCAGGGAAAAGCAGACAATGCTTATTGCAGCATCAGGGCAGTGTTTGGGGCAGCCTCACATGGGCTGGGTGCTCATGGGCTTTGTGTGCTCCCATCTGCCTCGTGAGCAGGTGCCACCTGACTCATCTTCTCCTGATTTCCAGCGAGTTGCTCATTTTCCATCAGCATTGTGCAAACCCCCTCCTGGGAACACAACAGATCTGTGTCACTGTGACTGCAGAATTCAAGGATGCATGAAAGGAAGACAGTGAGAGCACCTGGGAGTGCGTAATGCTTTTAAAATGGGTTGTTTTCCTCTTTTTAACTAGTTCCAGCATGAAACCCGATGGGGAAGGCTGTACTTGCTGCTCAGATAGTTCCTGGTCACCCCAGCCCAGCTGAGCCTGAGGTGCAAAGAACTCCAGTTTAATAGTCCTTGTAGTTGTCCCCCTGTGCACGTGGTGATTTCTGTCCTCTTCAAGCAGCACTTCTTAAAAACAGTTTTAAAAAAGTCTTAAAAACTAGTTTTTCTACTGTTTCTCAACTATTTCCTACAGCAACCCCCCCAGCAGTTTCAAATTAATCATAAAATCAGATTATGCTGAGTTGGAAGGAACCCAGCAGGATCCTCAAGTCCAACTCCTGGCCCTGCACAGGACACCCTGACAGTTGTAAATCCATATTTACTGCACACACTTCTGAAAGACAGATGATATTTGTCATAATTATTAATATTTTGGGCATCAGGAATCTGTTCTGGAGATCTGGTCCTTCTCTGAGAATGTTTTGTGAGTGTTTGCTGTGCAGGCACAGCTGGGTGCGGGCTGGAGCCCTGGAAAAAGGTGGTAGCAAACTGAAACAGGGAATTGGGCTTTAAATGCTGCACAGGGGTATCTTGAAGGCCTTTTTTTGAGATAGTTGTGTGGAGGTTGTGCCTTTTGGGCCTCTCTCAAAAAAAAAAACCCTTATTTTACTGGATGATGTGGTGAGTTGAGGCTGTACTTCAGAATCATAAAATCACAGCCTGGTTTGGGTGGGAAGGGACCTTAAAGCCCATGCAGTGCCACCCCCTGCCATGGGCAGGGAGACCTCCCACTAGACCAGGCTGTCCCAAGCCCTGTCCAACCCATCCTTGGACACTTCCAGGGATGAACTTAAAGTTCTGAAAAGCCAAACTCGTGTAGTGTCCTCTGGATCTGCAGGCTGGGTTGTTTTCCTTTCACCTGTCCCCACCAGGGCTGGCAGAACACAAGTGTTGAGCAGACCCTTCAGTTGGCTCCCATCTGCAGGGAATCAGTGGCTCTGTGATCCACCAGAAACACTTCTCAGCAGGGATGTGGATCACATTTGATTTTTGCTCTATGTCACACTCTTTCTGCTCTTCCCTTGATTAACCCCTCTTACAGTTTTGGAGTCAAGGGTGGTGCCTGCATTGCCCTGATGTTTTTACACCATCATCCTTGTCTTCCCAGCACCGTCTTAAACATTCATATTTTGGGTTCAGGTTGTGGTGGGAGAGGTTTGGCTTCACATGAGGTAGTAAACTGTATTTAATCCCAGCAGAGGAAATACTGTGTGAAAGCCTGGTTTCATTTGTGCTTTCACTAATGAAATATTCATGCTTAATAAACAAGCTTTTCATGCCTTTAAGCCATTTTAATTTCCTCATTTTAAATAGTTATGAATATTTGAATTGTTCATGTGGTGTGGAATTAAAGAGCTGCTGGGAAGAGTCTTTTTTCCCCCTGGAGAGGGGTCCTGCCTCTGTGGGTGCTGCAGGACACTCCTGGCTCTGCTTGGGCCAACAGCAGGTTAAGTCTCATCAGCTCTTCTTGGCTCCTTCCTCTCTGCTCAGCTTGCAAAGAGCTGCCTCTTGTCAGAGTTTGGAATGAATGGAATGAAAATTCCCCCTTGGTCCATCAGAATTTGACTTTACGGGCTTGGACAGGGCCCAGCTTGATCTTCAGGGATGGAAAAGGCCATCGATCTCACTTAGCAAGCAAATCCCAACTGGACAAGCAGCACAGGGAGGCTCCAGACCAGCTTCCCAACTCCACAGGGACTGCTGCAGGTGGGCTTGGTCACTCTGGACATCACTGCAGGCTGTGAGGGAGGTGATGTCCAGCCTCTGCATGTGCTGAGTTTGTGTGGTTTCCCTGCATCTCCTCGAACATTCCTGCCTCCCTGCCCACTGAAAGCCTCCTTAGAGAGGAGCTTTACAGGAGCCTTTTTAGAGCAGGGGATGGGGTGGTGGTTAATAATTTTAGCACATGGGTATTGGATAATATATGAGGGTGGATTTATGAATGAGCTCAGTCTTCCAGGGTACCACACCCCCCTGGTGATGCTGTGCTTGTGGTCCCTGTCAGAGCACAGATAACAACCTTTTGTTGTAGGTGGTAGGGAGCAGCCAGCTGGGGAGGGATGTTCATGTTGCAGGGTATCAGGTGTGAAGGAAAGGCCCAGCAGAATCAGTTCTGTGACCAGAATGTTGTGACTGAGCTCAATAGGGGACACTCCTTATTGTACATTTTTAAAATAAAGTGGGATTTTTTTCTGCTCTTTACACAAAGTATATCTACAAACAGCTGGTAATTTAGGAATTCCTCAGCAGCCTTTTTCACAGAGTCAATTGGGTTGGAAAAGACCTTTGGGCTTATTGAGACCAACCTGTGTGATGCCACATTGTCAGCTAGACCAGAGCACTAAATGCCACATCCAGTGACATCCATCCTTAAACACCTCCAGGAATGACCTGGGCAGCCCCTTCCAATGCTTAATCACCACTTTGATGGAGAAATTCCTCCTGCTGTCCCACCTGCCCCTCCCCTGGCCCAGCCTGAGGCCGTTCCCTCTCCTCCTGTCCCTGTTCCCTGGGAGCAGAGTCCAATCCCTGCCTGGATCCATCAGGGAGCTGCAGAGCCAGGAGGTCCCCCCTGAGCCTCCTTTTCTCCAGGCTGAGCCCCCCCAGCTCCCTCAGCCTCTCCTGCTGCTCCAGCCCCTTCCCCAGCTCTGTTCCCTCCCCTGGACTCCCTCCAGCCCCTCAATGTCCTTCGTGTTGTGAGGAGCCCAAAATTGCCCCCAGGATTCGAGGTGTGACCTCAGCAGTGCCAGCACAGGGGGACAGCCCCTGCCCTCATCCTTGCTTTCATCTTTGCTCTTTGCAATTATTCTGTGTGTTCTGATGAAGTGATGGGGGTCCTGCAGCTCCTCACAGTGGGCACTGCATCTCCCTGGGATGCTGTTCTGGTTTTTGACTGCCATATGTGTGAGGTGGCTTGTGTAACTTGCCTTGTTTTAACTGAGGTAATTTATCATCTTCTCCAGATAAAGGTTGACTTAAGATCTGTCAGACTCTTAGAGTAAATATTAGCTAATATTTCCAGTGGGTCTCATGGTCTCCTTTAGTCAAGAGTCCTTTGTATTGACTTCTGTTCAAAAATCTGCCTCTTTAGGTGGCTTTACTGACCTACCACTCACCAAGCCCTTGCATTTCTGTAACTCCTTGCATTTCTTCTGGGCTGAATAAGCTTTTACTCCACCTGAAGGTTTCCCCTTTAGTCACATTTACTGGAATTCCTTTAGAGATGTAGATCTCTCTGAGTATTTGGCTGTTGCATCATCTCTCTCCTTTCTGCATCCCTGGGTCAAGCTGGCATCTTTTTATGGAATGAAGACATTCTGGGGGTGGGAGAAGGACACAGATGTCTGCACAGGTTTGCCTGTAAGTGTGAAACAAGGGAGCTGTGTGTCCCTTGGTGGCAAATGCTCATTTCCAGCTTTGTGATGCAGAAACATAATTTGCAAAGAAGATTTCGGTTCCTTTTGGGGCTTTTTTGATTAGATCTGATGAGATCTCAGCCCCCACTGCTGCTGTCATGTGCTGACATTCCTGTCTCTGTTAGACCAGGAAGAGGAGTGTTCCTTGTGGTCCTTTCAAATGTTAAAAGAACAGTTTGGCTGTGAGGCTCTTCTGTCTTTGGGAGTGAAAAAGTGGCATTAGATAGACTTAGCTTGCTTGAAAATACTTTTTTATTATTCACATCCAAGCCATTAGAGTGTTCCTGAGATAACCTCTGTCATTTACCTGGAATGGTAAACCAGGAATGAGGTTTTTCTGGTCGCTGGGGTTGTTACTGAGTTCTCACCCTTCCCGTTTGGGGCCAGCTGTGGCAGCAACTCCCTGAGCAGCTCCTTTGGGTGCTGGTTTGGATGGACAGCAGAAACTGTCCTGTCAGGGCCCTGCTGAGGTAGGAGGAGGGGCATGTCGTGTAAAGACCTTTTACATGAAACAGTTGTTGATGCTAAGCCAGAGGACCAACCCTGTGAGCACGGATGGTCTTGCAGTGCTCAACTTCTCAGGCCCCCCAGGAGAACTGGGACCAGTGCTGGGGCATAACAAGGCTGTTCCTGCTCTAACTCCTGATTGGGGTGGCACTTTCCCTTCTGCCCTCGGTAATTTCCGGGCGTTTTTTTGTGCGGTCCTTGAACTTTTGGAGTATTTGTGCCCCACCAGAGCTGTGCTGTGTCTCCTGTCCTGCAGGAGGATTTGGAGCCCATGTTTCCTGGCACTGCTGACCATCCCTCCTGGGCTGGAAGCTGGCACTGACCTGCCCTGTGGCTGCCACTTGCCTGGTGTGACTTGCCAGCCCTGAGATGTGTGACACTCCAGAGGACAGTTTGGACTCTTGGGCTGGTCTGATCCAGAGCCTTCCTCCCAGAAAATGTACTGTGGGGTGAAAATAGGGCATTAAACCAGTTGTGTGTCCCTGGGGGCCACTTACCTGCCACGATGTCATTTCTCATCCCTGGAGGTTTCCTGCTGTTCTCTGGATGTTGGCTCTTGCTGTCCCTCCAAAAAGTGTTGTTCCACCTGCCCTTGCTTTCTCCTCTTGCTGAATTCCTACATCTCTGTAACTGCAGTATCCTGTAGGTCCTCCTTGGTGACTCCTCTCTCTCTCAGTGCCCTCTCTGTGCAGGTGGACACCTCTGCCCAACATTCCCTCGTGCTGTTGATATGCCCTCAGCTCTCCCAGCAGTGGAGAAGTCCTCTCAGATCTTGGTGCTGATCTTTCCAGCCTTGACAGTGTGGTGGAGTAGAGTGAGTGAGTTTTGCTGGACCACAGTTCCCTTGTCCCCCCTGCACCCCCTGACTGGCTCCTTCCTGGGCCAGAGTGAAATGTTGTTGTTTCCCCTGTGGTGTGCCAGGCCCAGCCTGAGCCATGCACAGAGCCCAGTCTTGCCTGGAGTCACCTGGCACTGATTTGTGTGCTCATTCCTTGTCTTGTGCCTCGACAAACCCCCTTTCCCACAGAGCTTGCTCAGAGTTATCTGCAGGGGTCAGTTTTGCTCTCAGTTGTATCTCCTTCACCTATCTCCTTGGCTCCCTCCTGTTCCACCTCAGGGACACAGCTTATCTCCTTCCAGTGTTTATCAGTTCCTCCCTGCTCTGCCCCGTGTCTCCCTGAGAACCCCCTGGCCAGCATTCCCTGCTTTTCCCTCAGTTGCTCCTTTAGGCATGGAAGGAACACCGTATGAATCCCAGCAAAGACACTGCCCCCTCCTTCCATGGCTAATTTATGGAGCCCACAACCCCGTGCCACGGGAGGAGGTCTGGTGTGCTGTGACCCTGGTTATCGTGGTCATCTCCTCAAGTAGTTTCCTGGTTCCACGCTGGATCCGTGCCCATTGCAGTTCGTGTTCTTGGGTCTGGGCAGGGCCCAGCCTGATGTTATCCTGGCTGAGGCTGGTCAGGGAGAAAGTAATCTGGTTGTAGTATCTTGATCTGCTCCTCTTTAAGGCTGATGTAAGTTAATTTGGGAGGCCTCATTGTGTCTTCCTGGGAAATTAAAGTCAGAGATTTGTGGGCTCTGCAGTGTGAGGGTTGAAGGTGCAGTAGGGTAGTGGGTCTGAGTCCATCTCCAAACACAACGTTTGGGTTGGGATTTTTGCCCTGCCCCTGAATGTGCAATTCTGCACCTTTATTCACATCAGCCTGAGCTGTGTTTCACTGGAACTTTTGAAAAGGTCTCTTTGGTTTGGGGCTCGTGATGAGAAGGTTTTCAGTCCCATTCTGACACAGAGCCAGGTGTGTGTTGCTACTCCTCAAATGAATTATGCTTTGAAGCACCAGCTGAAACTTTCTGTAAGAGTTCCCTTTTAATGTCTGGCTCCCTTTAGAGCATCAGACCCATCAGTGCCTTCATCATTGTCCTGGGATTTATTTATGGTGCCCAGGACAAACTCACAGCAGGAAAACTAAGGGGGACTTGGGCAATTTGCTGCCTGGTGCTGCGCAGGGAGCCAGACAGAGGAGCAAGGAGAACCCCTGTTCTCAGAGCTGCTGGATGGCAGCAAAGGCTGTCTCACCATGAATAGCAAACAGAAACCAACTGCAACAAAAAATTCTCTTTCCCAGTGTCCGAACAGCCCGACTTTCCTTGGGAGAACTTCTCCACAGCACATGGAGGGGCAAAATCAGGGTGAAAACCACAGTGGCTGTGAGGGCACAATGAACCTTTCACTCCAGCCATCCCCGGTGTTTACACTGAAACTTTTGCTGTTACTCATTTCGCTGAAGTGCAGCTAAATAGGTTATTTTGTTTACAAGAGGAAATTTCACCTTCAAAGGAAAACTCTGCCTATGGTGCTCTTCCCTTGCACTGTTTAGAAAGCAACTGGATACGGAGTTTATAAACTTCCCAGGCTGGAAGCAGCGCCTTCCACTCCTCCTTAGCACCAACTTTGTGGGCAGTTCCTGAGCCTGGCTGTAAAGCCCAGAGGGGCTCAAAGAGCTGTATGAGGATAATTCAGGCCCCCAGGACAGTCCCAGGGCACCAAACCCTGAGCTCCGGAGTCTCCAAGAGAACTTGCTCAGGAGAATGTTTGCCCCTGCTCCCTGCACAGAAGGTCCTCTCTTGTTTGCTTCCCAAACCCTTGGAAAGACAGTTTGCAGCCTTTCCCTGTGCTCGCAGGGGCAGAAGGAGCCCAGGGTTCCTCTAGAGCTGGATGTAAACACCTCCTCGGAACAGGAGCTGTTAAACCTCGCTGGAAAGTGCTTAGCAATGACAAAAAAATGTTATTTCCGAAAGGATCTCTGTAGCACTGAGGGCTTTTTTTTTTGCAAATGAAAGTCCAAATTCACCACAAAAATGTCCCTGTAACCTCCTATAATTCAAAACATATTCCTTGCTTTTCCAAAGCACAGGCAAATTACCAGGGAGCAGTTCTAAAATAAGCCCGAGGTTGGATGTATGACTTTGTGGACAGTGCTGCCTGATAATAAATGTTTCCTTTTCTGAGTTTGCCTGTGTCGCAGCAAGAAAACTTTGCTTTATATGGTTTGTGTGCTGACCTGTTCCAGGTGAGGAGGCCACGAGAAAGGAGTGTGTTCCTCTCCCTTCTCTCCCTGATAAATGTAACATTTATGTCTCCAACAAAACAAACAATGGGAATCTTGTCTTTGTTTGTTCTTAGTTTGTTTTTTGGGCTGTGCTGCATCCTGGCTTTCAAGGATGCAGACATTCCTGAGCCATCTCCAGCCTCTGGCAGCTGCTCTCTGACTCTGCCTTGGTTATGGGGAACTTAAACCACTTTGAGGAGACTCCAAGGAAAAGCTGATCTCTGTAAAGCTTTGTCAGCCTGGTATGAAACCCTGTGAGCTGGACTTGATGGGAAACCCAAGGAAAGCTGAACGATTTTGAAATTATTGGGAATATTTGGCTTGATTTTTCTGATCAGTTGGTAGGAAACATGTTTTCCATTAAGGACTTACATTTTTGGAGACTCAAAGGAGGCTGCTCATTGTCAGAGTGAGTCTTGTCTCTAACCAGAACCTCTTGGCTGGCTGGTTCCATTCTGGGAGCTGTCACTGTCCTGTGGGCAGAGCAGGGGTGGCAGTGGCAGGCTGGCACCCGGAATGCTGGAATTGGTGGGAGCTTCAGCTGCCAGGGAGAGGTTTGAAAGCCAAGAAATCCCCTGGTAGACACCCCTCTTTTAAGAGGTGCCACGTGTGCCAGCCCTATCACACAGGGAGCGAGCAGCACTGCAAATCTCAAGTTTTCATTTACCTTAATTCTTTTTTATTTATTATTTTATTGACTAGTTTTTTCCTGCTTTTTTGTTGGGTTTCTGGGTCTTTGATCCTCTTGTGGAGGAGCAGCACCTGCTGCTCCCTGTATGAACTTTTGAAGCAGGAGCAGGAACATCTTCCCTATCCCAGGACTCCTCTGAGGAGATGATGTTGTTTTGGGGCTCTGCTCTCACCCCATAGGCCAGGATTGACTGCAGGGGCCAGTTCAGATGTCTCACGACTGAATTTGGGGAGAAAACTCTTGTCAGTCTTCTCCCAGGAGGTTTTTTTCCATGGGGTTGGTAACTGGCTGCTTTGCTTAAGGGCTGTTTGCTGAATTTGGTGAGCAGAGCCTGTGCCAATGAACAGATCAGGGTGATTTCTCTTGTTTTAGGGTTTGAGTGTTCAGCCTGGGAGCAGTGAATGTGTCTTGTGCTGAGAACTTTGGAGCTGAGTCATGGAAACTGTAGAATTGGTCATTATATTATCTGATACATTTTAACTTCTGCCTTTCCTGTATTGTCCTCGTATCTAGGAAAAAAAATAAGTTAAATACAGTAAACTTAGTGAATTTTGAAGACTTTCTACAGTGCATTGACCAAATGAAAGGAATAATTTGCTAATGTAAATTTAAACCACAATAAAACACAGGATGGACAAATGAACAGGTTCTTACAGAAAGGGTGGCTTGGTCAGTGCCAGTTTATGTTGTGTGAAGGATGTGGGAAGCTCAGACAGTCAGGATCAGTATTTTGGGTTTGTTTTTTCTTATCAAGACACTTTTACCCCTTTTTAGAAGGCCCCTCCATCCCTGCACATGGTTATGTGTCAGAAATCCCATGGCAGCAGTAATTCCCACACCCCTCTCCTGTCCTTTGTGCAGTGCCAAGGGAGGCACTGCAAAGTGCCAAATTCTCCCATGTCTTGGTCAGCACAGTAAGCCCCAGAACCGATCTGGGAATGCTCTGAGGGGGAAAAATCCCACCCGCAGCCTTTCATATGGAGATGTGCTGGCTGGTCCCTTTTGGGACAAGTGGGCAGGCTCTGTTTGTCCTGACAGGTATTTGGTGTGGGAGCCAGAGCACTAATGGCCCGATCCCAAAGCATTGCCTGGGCAGGGAAATGGTGCCCACCCCTCTGGTTGTCCCTGGGTGTCACACTGAGAGAGGGAGCTTTGATTCATTCCTGGGTTATGGAATGCAATGGGTGTTTTGCAAACTAAAAGTTTAAGACAGTGATTTCTTTGTGTTGTGACCTGGGTTTTGATACTCTTTGTACACCCCAGTGCTGCCAGTGCCAAATGGTCCTTTTTTTTATCATGGGGAGGAAATACTGTGAAAAAACGTCCTATCCCATATCAGGTACAAACCCTCCACGTGCCCTTAAGGACACTCTCAGTGTGTGAGGAACAGCACTGACAAGTTCAGCCATCCCCTGGTTTTGTGTTCTGCTTCCTGACATTTTGAGCCTTTGGGATATTCTGTGGTTGTTCCAAACTTCAAAGTGATGAAAGCTAAAAACCTCTTAAGAAGGGTGAAGATGGCTGTGTTGTTTTTACCCTAGGAGGATGTATTTTAATAAAAAACAGTGTTTGCCATGATACCCCTGGAATAAATCACAAGTGCCAGTGGTGAGATTTATTTCTCAGACTTGTGTGTCCCTCCCTGCTCAGAGCTGCTGCCACTGCCCCCCATCTGGGATTAACTTGTCCTGCCAGGGAGTTTTCACAGCACAGACCTGTCCTTTGAAATTGCATTTTTCACTCACAGTGGAAGAGCTGGAGGAGTTTTCAGTCTCACAGAAATTTTGAGTGAACACAGAGAAGGTATGGACAGCAAAAGGGCTTTATGAAGCAGGTGATGGGAGAGTCCCCTTTCCCAGAACTGTATTGCCACACAAGGACTGAGGGGTTTGGGAGGGGTGTCCCTGCCCTTGGGGGCTTCCAGGTGCTGCTGTTAATGCTGGGAACTGATTTGCCTGGAGGAAAAATCTGTTCCTTCTAACTCAGGATGCCCAAGTGCCTTCCAGGGTGGGAACTGGTGGCACAAGGTGGTGCTGAGGGTCCTGGGTCTCCTGCCTGCTCCAGGTGACAGATCTCCTCTCTCAGCATTTGATTCCCACCTCCTGCTCACCAACTCCCCCACTCTGCCCTGTCTGTCAGGGAGCTCAGACAGGGGCTCAATGGAAACCCTCTTTTCTGAGCTTATTTATCATAGAATTGTAGAATGGTAACAGGTTGGAAGGGACATTAAAACCCATCCAGTCCCACCTGCTGCCATGGGCAGGGACACCTTCCACTAGCCCAGGTTGCTCCAACCTGGCCTTGGACACTCCCAGGGATGGGGCAGCCCCATCATCTCTGGGCACCCTGTGCCAGGGCCTGCCCACCCTCCCAGGGAAGGATTCCTTCCTAATATCAACCTGAATTTCTCCCCTTTCAACTTGTACCCACCAGTCCCTGTCCCACCACTGCAGTTCCTAGGGGAGGGTTCCCTGCAGCTCCTGCAAGGCCTGTGAGGTCTCCACATAAACCTTCCCTTCCCCAGCCTGTGCTGCTGTGTTAGTGTTTCCCTCTACCACAGTGACCTCTGTGCCAGCCCTCAGCAGTGCCAAAGGCCCTGCTGCCCAGCCAGCACCTGTCCCTGGGGAAGCCACAGGAGCCTCAGTGTTAGCCCAGTGCAAGTCCTTGCCTTGCTGTTCTGTAATTACTCACAATACTAATCACCCTTTGGTGCTTCTGGATCCCCCTGCAGAGTCTGCCACTCTTGGGTTGGAGGTTCCGTGTTTGCAGGGTGTAACTGGCCACTCTTCATCATTTTCCTTGCTAGGTTTGCCTTGAATTGCATCACAGAAAAGTTGAAATAGCAGTAATAAACCACTTCCTATTTGGTGGGTACCATCTCCTTGTCTCACTGTGACCTGCTTTCTTACCAAGTGCATTTTGTGAGCTCATGCAAACTTGTTACATCAAACTTGTAAAGATCCCATAGGAGATTATTCCTCTGATTCCAAATATAACCACCCTGTGATCTTAGTCAACATTTGCTCTAAAATTGTCCAGCTGGAGATTGACTCCCTGACAAATTTGGGCAGCACCAGTGGCAATGTGAAGGTGGCTTTTTTTGGTTATGGACTTGGTTCCTTTTTTTCTGCACACAGACATGACTGTGCTGGGGAGCAGTTTGCGTTTCCTCCGAAGCTGACTCACGTTTGCCAGATCCACGTGTACCCAAAATAGACCATTACAGTAGGCATTATTTAGGCTACTTAATATTTATCCAGTAGTCACTGAGCTTTCCCTGGTAGCCTGAATTGGTGAACCTGCTTTTCTTCTCCCGTTTGTCCACCCAAAGACAAACCAAGCCCACAGGTGAGGGTGGAGTGTGTCTCCATTCCTGTTCCTGCTGCTCCCCTGCCCTCCCATCTGCCTGGATTTTATAACTGGCACTGGGAATTGCCCAAGGTCATCCCTGAGAAAGCAACCCTGTGTTATTCCTGCAGCACCTCTGCCCCTTGACTGGTTTCTGTACAGCTGGGACTTCTGCTTGCACAGCCTGTGGGAGTCCTGGGGGTTAATTAGTGTTAATTTCCTAGATAATCCTGGCTGGTCTCTATCCCAGTGCTGGTTCCTCCATTGCAAATCCACAGCTGGTGCTGGGCTGGGGAGCTGAAGGGGGCTGCATTTCTCAGGGGCCATGCAGATGTTGGGGCTGATGGGATGGGGGAACACTCTCAGTCTGGAGTCTGTGCTGTGGATTCCCATCTGGTCAGGCACACAAAGCAACACACCGGCCACAAGCACTGCCGTCCCTCCTGAGAGCATCATCCTGAGGCCACCAGGAGGAGGGCAAAGCTCCTGGTGCCTTATCCAGAGCAGGATCTTCCTGCCAGAAGGTTCCTCACCATCTGCAGTCGGGTCTGGAGTGGCAGCTCTCGTGTACTGGTGTGATGAACTGGGACACACAACTGGAAGAGAAGGTGAAAAGATTTGTAGTTGCAAATTTTTTTCTCTGTTCAACAGGCTCTTCCCCGTTCTTTTCCATCCCCCAGCATTTTCCTTGTCTGCTGGCCCCTCGTGCCTTATAAACAGTCTCTTTGGAGCCAGGAGCAGTTGCTTTGCTGTGTGTGTGTCACAGGTGTTTAAAGAACTGCCTTTGAAATGAGTGAGAAGGTTAAATGGGAGGCAGTTTTCTCCACTTATGGATTCTATGAGTGAAGTTAAACACGAGGATGTAAACAAAATGTGAGCTATGCATTTCCAGGATGAAATTATCCTCATTCCGAGCCTTCCTTTGGTTTTCCACAATTTAGAGTTACTTCCTAGTATTTACAGATATTGCTTCCTGAAAGGAGATTGTTATCAGTGCATTAGTTCTCCCTCAGGGCTTCAGTGACAGGGTGACCTGCAGGAAACCTAAATGGCTTCATTCTTAATTTAAATTCCTTCTGTTGGAACAGGAAGAACTCTTTGGATTTGGAAACCTGTGTGCTCGGTGGTGGTCCAGCCCCGCTGGCTCCAGGCTGGTGGTGTCACAGGGATGGTGCGTGGCAGCCCTGGGATTAGAGAGCCACTCCACCCTTGGAAGCTCCCACTCTTGGTGTTGCCCTTCCCTGGGCACCTGGCACAGCCAGGGCTTGTGTAACGTCCTGCAGCGGCAGAACCGGCTCCAGCGAAGCCGGGCTCTTGGACACCCCGCCGGTGATTAATCAGGGAAGCATTTTCACAGCCTTGAATGGCAGTAGGTTTATTTTGGCAGGTGGAGCCCGAGAAAGCCCCCGCTGCCTCGGAGCTGGATCACATTTTATTTGCCATGACGCTTTCTCCTGTCTCGAACCTCCACCACAGCAAGGACTGAGGTCTCCTTTCCACCCCAGTCTTTGTGACGTGGTTCCATCCAGCTCGGAATGGGGAGTGCTGTTTTTCAGATCCTCCCTAAAGAGCACTCCTTGCTTCATGGAACGTGGATGAGGAATGCAATATCCCCAGGACTGGCATGGTGGCAGCCCCAGCTTTGCTGTGGAGTTTGTCCTCCCAAGCCACAGGAGCTGGCCCTGCAAACACCCCGGATATCCTCAGGGACACGGGCAGGGTGAAGTCATGTACCAGCCTGCCACACTGAATTCTTCAAATTGCCCTGTAAGAATCTTCCTGCAGGTGATTCAGTAACTGAGCTCATCTGGGAGATTTCTTTAAGAGTGTCCTGGATTAAGATTGGGCGGCTTTAGATTTAGTATGACAATAATCCACCTTTAAAAGATGCTTGAGAAGCGAGTGATAAGGGAGAATTGATTATTCTGGCAGTTTTAGTAACATTCAAGATGTGAATTATTTTTGATCCAAAAGCTCCAGATTCTCAGCCCCTCTACTGCTGTGTTACATTTTGAACAGGAATTTAGGTTTGACTCGAGGTTCCTGTCCTTTCTCTTTTTCAATCTCTTTGTTGGCCAACAGGAGTTTTGTTGGCGCATCCATGAACTTCATGGCAGTTTGTTTGTTTTACTGAGGCTGACCCTAAATTTGATGTGCTCTAGAACACTTTCAGCCTCTCCCTCAGAGTGTAATGGTTAGGTAGGACTAAAAATGACTGTTTATATGATGTTATTGCCTGAGATACAAGATGTCTGTGGGCTGCAGGCCCAGGGCCAGCACTGGTTTTGGTTAGGGTGCTGTTCTTAGTTCTTGAAGCAGCAGAAGTGGTGATGTGTGTTACTTGCCTGTGCTAAAGCAAAGGCAGTCACAGGCAGGGAACTGCACAGGCACTGGGAGCTGGTGTCTGCCTTTAAAAACCCTCCTAGCATGGGTTTGAGACAGTCAATCAGACGGGTTGTTAGTCTGGCAGGATGTAATTCCATTTTCCTGAGTACTTTGATTTCCTTTTGGCCTGTCTGTGCTTCAGCTCGTCACTGCCCTTGTGCTGAATTGATGTTGACTCCAAGGTGCTTTCGTGAGTAACTCAAGCGAAGGATTTTGGTGAAAAGATGATGATTTGCTTTTATCTGTAGTAAATGCAGCCTGTGAAAAGAACTTATAAATGCTAAACCTCTAGGCCCATCTGTACATAATTTTCCAAGCCCCATTTTATGGCTGCATGTGCTGGTTGCAGTTCCTGGTGCAGAGAACCAGCTGGCAGATGCTGTTCCTTGTTTTTTAATCAGGTATGAAGGCACAGCACACGTCTGACACAGCCCAGAGACTGCTGTGGCTTAGGAGTTTATTAAGTTTACTCAAAGTCTTAAAGCGCCTCTAATTTAAGGCATGTTGATTTCCTCAGAAAGCTTTTGTTACTTTGGCCAGGGGCCATATTATGTAAGATATAATTATTTGGCCTCAAAGTAGTGATTTTAGTAGGGAAACAGTTTAAAGTGTACAGTGGGACACAGGTGGGGTGTGTCCAGAGAGCCACAGGTTCCTTGGTGTTGTGTCACAGGAGCTGGGTCTCATCCCCCTCCCCGTGCCAGGGGCTGCCCTGAGTGCCAAGAGGCAGGAAAACAGCAAATAACCTGGAAAAGCTGCTGGGCTCATGGTTTCCAAAGGGCTTTGAGGCTGCAGTTGGCAGCTCTGGGGTGGTGTTGCCTTGTGGACAAGCTGCAGGAGCCCGTGTGGGCTCTGCTGAGCAGGAGGGTGTCGTGGGTGGCTTTGCCCAGGGTGGGATGGGGTCCCTCCTGCCATCAGAGCCGTGTCCAGAGGATCAGCAGCTCGGGTTCTGCTGGCTCAGGAGCCACAGCTGAGGTGTTTTGAAACCCTTTTTCCTTCTCTTGAAAAGAACTGTGAGGAACCTCCTTAAATTCCCTTTAACCAGCCACTTCATTTTCCTTGTGGTTTTTTTCCTCTGCCCTAGATGGAGTCGAGGCAGTCTGGAATAACGTGTGTGGAATCACCAGCCCATGTTCTGTTGCACAGTTTTCCTTTGAGATGACCTTTAGGCCTTGTGTTGGGTGCATTTCCATTTAGGGAATCCTTGAGCTATTTGATATTATTGTGGGAGGGGGGGAGGCTTAGATAGAACCAGAGTTTTCACTGTTTGTTTTCTGATAGTGGATTGCCTTCTGGCATGTCCTCCAGAAGCTCACACAGCAAATACCAAAACAGGGCTGCTCAGAGGTGGCAGCAGCAGCTCTTGGGGATAGAGGGGACAAGCACAGGGACAGGTAAGGGCTGGTGTCCTGCTCATGCCCTGCTCATCTGCAGCAGGGCAGAAGAGGAAAGGTCTGGCACTGGAAGTGTTCCCTGTTCCCTGAATTAGGCTGGACACCTGGCATTTCTCAAGATCCCGGGCACGCTGGAGTTCTGCAGGAACTGTGTCGTAGTGCAGCACCAGGGAAGGCTCTGGAGAGCAGCTCTTCCTCGGGTCACGCTACCTCCTGCTCGCACATCCAGCTCTGGGACAGCAAGAGCTTGATTCTCTGGGACAGCAAGAGCTTGATTCTATCAGGAGGTTTTCAATACCTTGTGAACTTTTTTTTTTTGGAGCTTCTCAGCCCTGAGACAAAGCAGGGAATGTTACCAGCAGGGCAGGAATTAACTTGCTGAAAGTGTTTTTCCTCACTTAAACTTTAATGACTCTACAAGGTGGCATAGACTGTCATCTTGGGAAAGCTCAGATTAGTGTTTTATGGTCAAAATACTTGTTGTGTATTTACCATTGATTTACCAGGGAATGAACCAAGACAATGACTAGGGACAGACCACCTTGGGCAAACTGGCTGAGGGGTTGATTTTCAAAGTTCCATCCCTTTTCCCGGCCTGGCACAGACTTGTTTTGCTGTGGGGGAAGGTGCAGGTCCTTCTGCTGGAGCGTTTTGTGGCCCACAAGTCACTGAGACGAGTTTCCAGCTATTTTTATTGCACTCATTTCCTTCACCTCCATCCAGGATGCGGGTCCTCCTGACGTCCTACTTTTGGTTGGAGCGGTGGCTGCAGTGCCAGCTGTGAGGAGGCAGTGCCAGCACCGTGTGTCCTGCTGTCATGCCAGACCTTCCTGCCTGGAACAGGCTCTTGTTTGGATGCCTCCCTGGGTCATCTGTCCGTAGCTGAAGGAATACCTTGATCCCAGGGCACGTGGTGCTGCCAGAGATTTCTCTTGCTGGTTCCGTGTCCTGGATAACAACCTGTCCCTGCTCTCCTGGGGGGTTTGGTGGTGGGAGCACCAGCACAGACCACCTGCCTGACTTCTGGCTGACCATGAAGACAGTTCTGCCCAACCATTTTCCCTCTTTTTTTTGTTTTTAATTTTAATTAAGCTTTGGTACAGTGTGAGGGAGAGAGAGGAACGTGAGGGGGCCATGAACCAATTCCAGGGTTCAAGAAGCAGCAATAAAGGTGCCATTATAAATGAGCAATGGCTTGTGAAGGGCTGCAATCTGCTCATGTAGGTTACTGGGTTGATGCCACTGGTTTACTGATGGTTCTTTTTTCTGGTTGGGTATTTTGGCAGTTTTTTCAGTTGGACTGTGAGGAATTGGTCCCTGGTGAATTTTGGGTTATTTCTCCAGGTCACTTTAATAGTTGCAGAACCTGTCTAATAACCCTGAGCTGCTGTTCCTGATCAAACTGTGATGAACAACCTCAGTAATTGCAGTGGTGTTGGTGTAATTGTCACCCAACAAGCTGCAATTTGAAGTTGGGCCCCACTGTGTGGCCAACGTGGTGCTGTATTTTATAAGCTTTTAAAATCCTGATCCCTTTGTTTTGTTACACACTGCTCCTATCTGATCAGCCTGTGATGAAAACCTCCCACGTGCCCTTGCCTTGTAATTACACATTGCCAAACAGTCAGTGCTGTGGGGAAAGTGCAGCAGGAGCTGGTGTTTCAGCAGCCAGCCCCACTCCTGGTGCAGAGTGTGCAGGTGCCATGGGATGGGTGCTGGGTGCTGTGTTCCCACTTGGGCGGTGTGTTTTGGAGCCTGTGGTGCCACAGGACAGGGTTGGTTTGCCCTGCAGAGGCTGCTGGAAGCAGAAGGAAGGGCTGTGTGTGCCAGGGCTCTGGAGACACAAGTCAGAGCTCCGGCAGGTGATCAGGGAGGACCTCAGGAGCAAAGCACTGTGAACCCACACAGTTAAACCAGGAATGCTGGGGAGGGCGGTCGGTGTGTGAGCAGGCCAGCAATAACTGACCAGAAAGGATCCCACATTCCTGAGTCTCCCTGGTTCATGGAGGGGGTGTTTGATGTTGTGTTTATGGTGACACTTTGGTACTGAAGTGGTGCATTACATTGCCAGGGACCCCCGGGTGTTTGCACCCTCTTCTTTCCATACTCTCTGGAGAAGGTGGGAGGCTTAAAAGCAAGGCAGCCAAGCAGCAGCAAGTTAATGTTTAGTTATAGTAATATCTGGTTTATTCGTTGTTCATTTAATCCTCAGTTGCCCTGAGTGGATGGTCTGGTTGCAGATTAACCACCCCATTGATAGGGGTGCATGTGAGCTCCATTCAGAGGCAGCAGGTCCTGGCAGAGCACCCTGGTGTGATGCTGGGAGAGCCTGTCCCTGCTGCTTCCAGCCTGGGGAGCTGGATCACTGTTCCCTCAGCCTGTGGAGCTCCAGGGAGTGAAGCTGCAGAGCTGAGGTGGCTCCACACACGGAGACTTTGGCCTTTTGCACTGTGTTCTCTGAGCAGGGACCCCAGGGAAGGAGCTGCAGGGATGCAGCAGGAGATGGTGTGGTGCACCATGGGCACCACACAGGAGCACACAGGTGTTAAAATCTCTTTGTCCAGTCAGTGGAAACCTGGTCACTGCTGCCAATGACCCCAGAATTTCACCTGCCCCAGTGCAGGTGTCCAGCAGAAGGTTTGTGGCTGGGGAGCCCAGTGACTGGAGTTGGGAATGAAGTGCTGCTCCTGCAGGGGTTTGGCAAACTGGGCTTGGCGTGCAGGGCTGCTCGGATGGCAGGGATGGAACCTGCACCCAGGTGCCTGTGGGAGCTCTGGGAGTGTGCACAGACCTGCTGAGGAGGGTCCCTGTCCCAGCACTGCTGCAGGAGCTGGTGAGGACAGGGGGTTTGGGGGGCTGAGGAGCAGGAGGGTCCTGCAGGGGATCACAGAAATGCAGGCTTGGCACCATCAGTGGTGCTGCTCCCGGGGACGCTGGATCCCAGAGCATGGAGCAACCCAAACAGGGAGTGCTGAGCCATCCATTTGGAGCTGAGTAATGAGCTGTGAGTGGGAAGGTCACGGATCAGTGCAGAGGGTCAGGAGAGGACACTGCACGATCTGTGTGACACCAGGCTCAGCCAGCAGCTTGGAAACATTCACGGGCACAGGGATGCTCGTGGGAGGAGAGCAGCCAGGAAGGACAAGGAAATGGTGCTGTGACTTCAGAAAATGCAGGCAGGCTTTTGATTTAACACCTATAAACAGGTTTGTGCCTCTGTGTTTAAAAGAGGATAAGTGAGAAGAAATGGAGATGGTTATTGTGGTGAAGTGGTTTGGGGAGGACAGTAAATCAAGTTGGACTGGATAAACTAAAAGTGGAAACAAGCCCCCGAACCTGAGCTAATGGAATTGCATGGTATCTGTTACCTCCTCTCCCCACTTCTCCTCACTCCCCATATCCCCACCAAAAAAAGAGAATTTAAGGACCAGCACTGGTACTTGATGATAGCAGGGAGATGGTGAGTTCTCCTTGGTGAGAAGTTGTCTTCAGAGATGGAGGAGGAGCCACAATATCCCACAGCCCAGATGGGATATTTTCAGGGTCCTCTTCAAGTGGTGTTCAAGTGTTTTGGATCCCTGCTCTGTCTGGTTACACCAGCAGCTCTGGGCTGAGGGATGGATTTTTCCTGTATCAGGTTGCTGGACAGTTGAGGAGGGTTTTTGCATGGCCCATTTCCTAGAACCATTGGCATTTCCACTGCTGAGCTGTGGTTCTCTTAGGACTGAGACAGGAATCTCACCCCACAAGAACACAGCTTCCAAAGCCAAGCCTGAGAGAGGAGGAGAAGGGATCATTAGCTGGGGTTTATCTCCTCTGACCTGGGACTTTGAGAGAAGTGCAGATAGGTGATAAAAAGTGTCCTTATCAGCATAACGACCCGTGCAACTTCTGCAAGCTGCTGATTTTCTGCATGTGCTGTTAGTGCCACTCTGTGCTCCAACCAAAGGCCAAGGAGTGGTGCTTAGGATGAATGTAGATAGGAAAGTGTCAAATTCCTTTGATCTCCTCCTCAAAGGACAGAGATTCGAGCAGGAAATAACTGAGCTTTATTTCTTTTCCTGTAAGTTTCCCTTGAATATATTTAGGAGGAAAAGAGTTATTTCATGAATACATCGTGCTCTCCTTTTGACAAAACCAGGATTTGTAGTAATTTTGTTGGCACTGCATGAAAGGGCTGTGACTGAAACTCTTGAACCCTGTCCTTATCTGCAAGTCCATCAGACCATGTCATTGTATCCAAAGCTATGGATGAATTTTCTGAGTGGATTGTGGAAGTGACCATTGAGTTAGAAGGGCAGGTCAGAAGAGCGCGTGTGATATTTGCTAGAAGGAGCAAAATTTAAACCTTAAAAGTTCATTTCTCCTAGATGTATCAAAACTAAAGAGTCAGGGAATCCCAGGGTGGTTTGGGTTGGAAGGGACCTCAAAACCTACCCAATCCCACCCCAGCCATGGGCAGGGACACCTTCCACCAGCCCAGGGTGCTCCAAGCCCCGTCCAACCTGGCCTTGGACACTTCCAGGGA
>JAWWEW010000077.1:3680492-3726802 GCA_035583185.1 Anabacerthia variegaticeps
CACTGACCAGGCTCCCCAGGGCAGTGGGCACGGCCCCAAGGCTGCCAGAGCTCCAGGAGGGTTTGGATGATGCTCTGAGGGGCAGGGTGGGATTGTTGGGGTGTCTGTGCAGGGATCACCTGGAGTTGGTGATCCTTGTGGATCCCTTCACACTCAGGATATCCTGTGATTCTATGACATTGATACAGAAATTATTCAGATAGAATTACTGCAGGGAAATGTTTTGTTGCAGCACAAGCTGATGTGACTTCCATGAGAGACACAAACCAGGGTTTGGCCACGGGGTGTTGCCTCAGGAGTAAATATTGGTGTTCCTTTTATCAAGTTTGCTGCTGTTCCTTTTAGTAACTAAAGTACAGTCCTACACCTGAGCCTCAGCCCTAAAATGACTGTGCTGGCCGTGATGCTGAGGAGTGTCCCCAGATGGAGCAGGGCCCTCGTGGATGAGCCTTGCCAAAAAGCACCGAAGAGCTTTGTCCTTGCAGGACAGTGACAGTACCACAGCTTGTGCTCCCGTTTGCACTGCCCTGGTGGGTTGTTTTCCTAAGTTCCCAGGAGTTCTCCCTGGGCCAGGCCAACCCTGGCCGTCCCACCAGGAAAACAGGCCCTGCTGTTCTTGGATGCTGAGCCGAGCTGAGCTGCTCTGAGCATGAAAAGGGGCTTTATCAGCCGGGAGGGGCGAGAGCTGCGGCTCCTCTTGGGAATGGCTGAGCACAGCCCTGGAATTTTAACTCCAGTGCTCAGGAGTTAAAGTAAACCCATGGAGAGGTAAATGGAGGTGTCAGCTGTTCAGAAGCTCTGTCTCCCTGGAGCCAAGCTGGAGACGATGCCTGTTTGTCAAGCCTGGAGACGGATCCTTCTCCTTCTTCATCTCCATCTGCCTTTGGCCACAGAGTTGAAGACACGACTCACCAGAGCCCAGAAAAACCTTCCAGAGCTTGACTGGGACTCAGTGGTCCTTGGGGGTCCCTTCCAGCTCAGGATATTCCATGGTTCTGTGAGTCAGCCAAGGACACTGAACTGCCATGGGAGGAAACTTAAACTGGGCTCTGCCACGGCGAGTTTACATAATTCATTACTTAAGGAGGAGGTCAGAGTATTGGGTGCTGCGATGGTGACTTGGCACAATGGGCCTTTATTCCTTCATTTCTCCTGAGCAGCTGAAACAGCCCCCCCTTTGCCCTCCCTGGGCCAGGAACCCTCCAGCCTGTGTGTGGCAGCACTGTGGGGCTCCAGACCTGCCCCAGAACCTGCTGGGTCTTTATTTTCCTCATCACCAGTGCCTGGAGCAGCATCACATGCTGGAGAGCACTCTGGTGGGCACCTCACCTCTTTTGGATGTCCAGCTTCAAAAGAGGGGATGGTTCTGCTGATTGTGGTGTCCTTGTCATGGTTTCCATTACATATTTATGTCCCAGAGTGACTTGATCTCCTTAATAGCAACAGTATTGTGTGGGATTGGCTTGTCAAGCTCTCCTATGTATATGCAGAGTCCCTGCAGGGCTCCTGAGAGGGCAGGAGCCTGGTACCTGATCCCTCTGCACCTTCTGCCTCCTTGGGATCTTCCAAATCCCACAATTCCCACCTGCTTTGTGCTTCTAGGAGTTAAAATTAAGTGTGTGGATACTGATAATTACTTTTAAGCTTGTGTTTTCTAAGTCATTTTTGGTGGTTTTCAAACAGCATATATCTCAAAAATATCAAATATCTTTGCATTTAAGCTCATTAATGTTTTGGGAAATGTATATGAAGACCCTTTCAGTTAAAACTGAATGCAGGAGTAAAAGACATCTTGCAGTTCTTGTGTCTTTTCAGTGCAGTGTTTGTGGAGGAAGCTGCAGCTGGAGGCACAAGCACTTCCAGAGAGTGGAATTCTGGTTGCTGGATGATATTCCTTGAGTTTATTACACCTGCTAAAAAGGGACGCTGCCAAGATGCTGCAGAATATTCTCAAATGAACAATAGGAAATGTCAGGGCTGTCACCACATGAGGGTGGTAATAAATCCAATAAAGTAATGCTGGAATTTGTGCCGAAGTCCGGGAGGGAGTCGAGGCCCCTGTGCTCTGTTTGAGGGGCTCTGGTGCCATCTAATGCTGAGAGCTTTAAGTACAGCTGCAGACAGGTATTTGTGGTACCAAAGCCATGCTTGGGGGGTTGATCCCTGAATCTCCCGTCCTCCTCTCTCCTCCTGCCGTCTGAATTCTCCAGCTGGTAACCTGGACAGGTAACTTCCAAGAAAATGTGGATTTCTTTGGAAGCAGCTTTTAACTGAAGCACTTTTTATAAACAACCCTCCAGTTGTTTTCTGTCTTGTTTGCAGAAAGAATCTAAGGGTCAGGTAGGGTTTAGGAAAGGTGTAATTTAGGGTTGTTTTCACACATTCTTAGGAATCTTTCCCCTCTGGTTTAGCAGCAGTGGTGATACCAAAGTGCCTTCCAGGGGAAAGGATGGAGTGGAAGCTCAATGCTGGACCTGAAAGGCTGCAATTCCTTCCTTGGCTTCTGTCTTTGGTTACTTTCTTCAGGTGTGACCAGTGAGGGGCTTCTGAACTTGGGCTTCTCTGGCCTGAGCTGGGTTATGGACAACTGCAGAATGTGGAGAAAGGATTTGCTGGGAATCCCCTTTATGAAGCAGCTTTTATTTGCTCCTCACACTCCTGTTTGCTTATTCTCAGTTGTAGAGACAGTGCATTGTCAGTCCCGTATCTGTAAGCGAAACAGCAGTAGAAATGTCCTTTACAGGTGGTGGGTCTCAAAGCCAGCCCTGGTTCTTAGCTGTTGTACCCTCAGGTGTCTCTGTCCCTGCTGCTGTGCCATCCAGGGCCCCCTGCTCAGGGAATGTCCCTAGCCAGGCTTTCACTGTGGTGTTCCCATGCAGTGCTGGGTCAGAGCTCCCTGTGGCTCTTGCCAGGCGTGTTCCAAACCTCTCCCTTGGCTCATTTGCTCCTCTCGTCTCCCCTGGCAGGTTTGAGAAAGGCCGGATTTACACCTTCATTGGGGAGGTGGTGGTTTCCATGAACCCCTATAAGAACCTCAACATCTACGGCCGGGACACCATCGAGCAGTACAAGGGCAGGGAGCTCTACGAGAGGCCTCCCCACCTCTTCGCCATCGCCGACGCCGCCTACAAAGCCATGAAGAGACGCTCCAAAGACACCTGCATTGTCATTTCAGGTGAGCTGGGAGAGCCTCCCCGTCATCCTTGTGCAGCTCCAGGCTGAAGGACAGCAATGGTTTGGCTAATGGCAGATTTTATAAAGGGAAACTCCATTATTCTTGAGGCTAATTTGCATTTGAATCACAATTATTTCGTCTCCCGATCAAGAGCAGCTGTCGGGAGCTGGGTCTGTGCCTGCAGAGGGATGACTCCAGGATCAGCAGAGCAGGGCCTGTCTCTGCTCAGGAGCTGCTGGTGTTGTCCCTGAGCTGCCTGGCCACTCTTTGTTCCCTGCTCCAGCAGTGGGAGCAGGGCTTGTTCCCTGGGCAGTGGCTGTCTGGATCCTGGCACTTCCTTCCCTTGATGTCCCCGTGCTCTGAAAGGCGAGAGCCCCGAGCTGGGGGGCTGAACAGTGGCCCCTTGTCCTGCCCAGCCAGCCCTCTGCTAGCCTGGCTTTCTGCTCTAACAATATTCCTTTGATCCTCTGTGTGCCAGGCCCGTTCCCGACCTGTGAAATCCCACATCACAATTGCTCCAAGTCAGCTTGGGCACAGGGTTAGAGAATGCCCAGAGTGCACACAAAGGTTGTTTTAAAATAACAAATCCAACCCCCCAGACGCTGTTGGGGCAGGATTAAGGTGATCTCAGAGATTTGCTTTGCTTACTTCATCTCTTGGGTCACGGTGGTGTTTGTGCCCCCAGGTGAGAGCGGGGCGGGGAAGACCGAGGCCAGTAAATACATCATGCAGTACATTGCAGCCATCACCAACCCCGGGCAGAGGGCTGAGGTGGAGAGGTAAGGCTTGCCTGGGGCATGAGGGAAGCTCTCCTCTCTGGGGGGCTCTCTCTGTGGGCTGTGCAGCACAGGGCTTCTTGTATATGCTGAATTTTACAGCAATTCCCTTTGTCAGATACTCCTGGGAATTTTGCAATATTAATGGCTAAAATCATATTGAAAAAATAAACCAAACAATATCTAGAAATGCCTTCCAATCAATCCCAACCATGTCGTGGTTGGACTCAGTGATCTCAGAGGTCTTTCCCAGTGATTGTAAATCACTTTTCCTGAGGCAAGTTGCCCGAAGTCTGGGTACATTAGCACAGCCTGTTGGTGCAAGGAGTGTATTCCATGGCCTTCCAGGCTCACGTGCTCCTGATTTGCAAACTGTGCCTCTTGGTCCTGGAGTAAAAGTGTTTGAGCAAAGAATGTGGATTTCTGCTGGAGCAGCTTTAATACCAACCTCGAATGAACTTTGCAAAAGAGTTGGAGAGATTGGTTTCAAAACTGCAATGTGTGAAGGAGCTGAATTTTTGGTGCTGTTTTCAGTCGGGATTTGGTGTTTGAACTGAAGAGCCTTTGCTGGCAGCTGCCCCTGATTTCCCATGGCATTGCTGGTGTCATCCACATCTGCCCAGCTGTGTCATCTCAGAGCACGGCTGCTGTTACTGAACTCTGCCCAAGAAATGCCAGGGAGGAAAATGCCATGGTTTGTGTTGGGGTCCGGGCTCACCCTGTCCCCTCTCCCACCCTGCAGAGTGAAGAACATCCTGCTGAAATCCAACTGTGTGCTGGAGGCCTTTGGCAACGCCAAGACCAACCGGAACGACAATTCCAGCCGCTTTGGGAAATACATGGACATCAACTTTGATTTTAAAGGAGACCCAATAGGTGGGCACATCAATAATTACCTGCTAGAAAAGGTAAGGCCCCCTCACTGCCGGGTCAGACCTTTTGCAGGAGTGACTCGTGGAAGCAGAAGGGTTTCTGCTTGGACAGGGGTCTCAGCAGGTGAGGTGTAAGGGCATGGAAAATAAATCCAGGGCTTAATTTTCCCTCAGGAGTCAGTAAAGTCAGTGCAGTGCCTTGTCCTGGGACACCATGGCTTCCAGAGCTCACCAGGAAAGGGACTTCCTTACTCACACACTTCTGTGGGTGTGAGAACTTTAATCTCAGCTTTTATTCTGGATACAATTTGCCATCTGCACAACTCCTCCTTTGTAAGTGCCTGCCCTGAGATCTCCCTGGTGGATGGGGGGGATCTCCAGGGCTGTAAGTAGCAACAAGCTGCTGGAGAAGTGTTATTTTGGAATAAAGCCATGGCCTTGTGTGATGTTTTAGTAGCCTTGGTTTTGTATATTCCAAGTGATCCTGAGCATAATTGTTTTTTTCATGTCATTAAGTGGTGTCTGAAAATATTGGAATATGTAAAAGTGTGGAGAAAAGGGTGTGAGCCATTAGCAGTTCTTGTTGTGTGAGACATGTCTGGCTTTAATTATGTGTTTGACCACATCTGCCAACAGCTTTTTGTTTGTGTTTTTTTTTTTACTCTTCCCTTTATTTCCCTGAAGTCTATTTTCAGAATAAACACTTTATTTAAAAAAACAAAACAACAAACCCAAACATTTAACTTGGGATACTTTGATGCAGAAAAAGGGGCTGGGAGTGCAGCTGCAGTGACTTAAATCCTGATGATTTGTTTCTCCTGATTGTTTATTTCATATTCTTGACTTCTCCCCAGTTAAATTTGTTTCCATTTGAAAGCAGTTGAGGCTCTGGCCCGAACACAAACATTAACAGACAGTGGCTTTGCACTGCAGCAGAATCATGGAATTACAGAACACCCTGAGCTGGAAGGGACCCCCAAGGACCATCCAGCCCAACCCCTGGCCCTGCACAGGCACCCCAACAATCCCACCCTGTCCCTGTCCTGTTGTCCAAACCCTCCTGGAGCTCTGGCAGCCTCGGGGCCGTACCCACTGCCCTGGGGAGCCTGGTCAGTGCCCACCACCCTCTGGGGGAAGAGCCTTTTCCCTGACATCCCACCTAACCCTGCCCTGACACAACTTTGTGCCTCATCACACTCTGCAGTTAAACTTTTCGCATAAAAGGACTTGTTGCTTGTTGACTGACTGTCTGGTGCATTCTTTCTGTGCTGTGTTACACTGGGCTGGAGTGGGTGCCCTGGAGATGAGCTGGGGCTCCCTAAACAAGGCCCTTGTGTCACACAGAGTGTTCCCTGGGACTGTGACCAGTCCTGGGCATGTAGAAATGGTGACCAGCAGGCCCTGAGCATTTGTTTGTAGTCACAGAGTCCTGGTTCTCATTTCCAGCACTTAAATAATTCTGAAACTAAAACAGCATTTTATTTGACTCTTCCATGCAAGGAATCCTGTGGTTGCCACGTGGGATTGCTGGGTGGGAGCAGGACATTGCAGCTGTTACACAACCTGGTCTTTTTTGATTATAGACTTCAAACTGCACGTTCACACCTGTGTGATGTTCTCCCAGCATGAACGAGGGGCTGGGGCAGTGGGGAGGTGCTGGGAGAGCAGCTCTGCACAGCCACAACACCCACCCCTGTGTTTTGTCCCCCCAGTCCCGTGTGATCGTGCAGCAGCCTGGAGAGAGGAGCTTCCATTCCTTCTACCAGGTTTGTGTCCCTTTGCCAAAGCCAGTTCCTGGTCTCCGGCTCCCTGCACACTCAGGGCTCTCACTCTCTCCTGTGGTTTGCAGGGGGTTCCCTTGTTGCAGCATCTGGGGTGCTCTTGGGTTCTTTGGGGAGGCTGGTCTGGGAAGGGGCATGGGAAGACTGTTTTCCATCCTGCAGCCCCACATTAACACATTTATAAACTCAGAAGGAAGCTGACTAAACAAATATGGCAGGACACTGGACTTTGACTCACTGTTTTATTTGTAGCAAGTCTAATCCCTCTATTTTCTCCTAAGGCCTTTCCTCCATATGGAAGTAATTTTATGACACCATGTTGACTTTCTTGGTTTTTTGGAGGTCCTTTTTAATGTCTTCCACATTGTCCAGTGGTTCCCTGAGTGTCCTTGGGGGGATATGGTTGGCCTGTTAGTATAACCTTGATCCTCAGCCTTGCAGGGGGGGAAACGTAGCTTTGTTTGTTTTTTTCCCACTTACTCAGTACCCCATGATGGCACGTTAGCACTTTTCTCATGGACGTGTCATTCCCATATGGAAAAGTCTCTGTGTGGAGCAGCAAAGGGAAGTGTGGTTGCCAAGGCACAGCTGTGGCATGTCACAGATGTAAACAGGGCTGCTCTGTGAGGAGGTTCAGGCTGGCTTTTTAAACTGCGACTCAAAGGACAGGGATTTGGGCAACCAAGTGCCCTGCCCCACTCAGACTGTGCCCCTCACACACACCGTGCCTCTAACTCCGGGTACTGGGGCAGTCATTAATATTTTTATTGTTTTCCTTGTCGAGCAGATGAGTAAGAGACAAAAAAAAGGAGAGATTTTGTGTTTTCCATTCACCATTTCTTCCCCCCTCTTTGTGCAGCTGCTGCAGGGAGGGTCTGACCAGCTGCTGCGTTCCCTGCACCTCCAGAAGGACACCTCAGCCTACAGCTACATCTGCCCTGGGGCTCACATCAAGGTGAGCCTGCCCTGGGGGCAGCAGGGCTTCAAGATCTGCTTGAAGTGCTCAAAGCCCTGCTGAGTCAGCAGGAGCTGAGACCAGTGTCTGGGGGATGAACATGGAAAGGGGGCCCTGGGGTGTTACTGGTCACAGAGTTTCTGGCCCTGAAGACAAAGCTCGTGTGTGCTTAAAATATCAGGAAAAATATCCTGCAAGTGTGCTTGTGCATCCTACATTTAAACATTCTCACATTCAGTGCATTGTGCAAAGCAGTAAAATGATTTGTTGGTAAATGCAGGTGTAGATACTGGACCTGCTGCCAGTGACAGACATTCCCTTCTTCAGAATGGAGAACTTGAGCTGCTTTCTGGGCCAAAAAGCCGTAAGGACTCTTTTTTTGACAGTAGGACATTCAGTCTTCATGTCTGATTTGTCCTCAAGGAAAGAAGGGAACAAACCCATTATGTTGTTAGGACAACAAGATCAGATGCCCTTGTCCTTCTGGCTGATTTCAGCTGGTTAGCTGGGACTTTCACACAGTAGGTATTAAGAGGTTCAGGAAATTGCTGGAACAAGTTGAAGATAATTTCTTGATGCAGGTACAAAATAAGCCAATTAGGAAAGGCACCTTCTGGCTCTGTAAACAGAATGTAGGTAATGTGGTGGTGTTGCCTGGTGCCTGTCTTGGCCACAGTGATCATGAAGAGATTGTATTTTAAATCTGTGGTGATATGAAAAAAGCTGCCAGCAGAGCTCCTCCCCTGGATTTCGGGAGAGCAGGCTTGAGGATGCTCAAGGAACTGTTTGGGAAGGTCCACTGGGAGTCTGTGAGTATTCAGGTCCATAAATAACAGTCACTTTTTGAGAGGTGTCTTTTCAGAGTACAGGAGGAGACAATTCCAATGTGCCAGAAGTCAAACAATCAGGGCAGAAGGTTGATTGAACTTGACTGAACAGGGATCTCCTTCTGGAGTTTGGGAAGAAAAAGAAAGCAAGGCCAGGCTACACAGAAGGACTGCAGAGATGCTGTTCACCAGATGTTCAGATACATCTGGAGCTGTCCCTGGTGTTGTCCCTCGGAAGCAGAGTCCAAACAAAAGCCTCTCTGATGTCCCATTTGCTTTCATGAGATGCTCTTTGGCACAGGAACCCACAGCCCCAGAGAGGCCTGAGCAGCTTCTCCGGGAATCTGCAGGGAACACAAAACCCAGAGGCTGGGGGAGGGAGGCAGAGTCTCTTTGGAGGAGGGTGAGGGTTCCTGCTCTGCAGCTCCTGCTCAGAGGCTCTGTGAGGGCACAGCTTCTCACTGCTGTTCTGGGTGGATTTATGGACCACTTCTGCTCTTGCTCACTGAATTCCACTGGGAAATCTGTGGTGCTGTGCTGGATTTCTTTGTCTCACCTGCCAGAACACGTGTGTGCAGTGCAGGGTTCAGTGTCCAGGCATGAGAGATGGCACTGGAGTAAACTGGGAAACCTCATGACAGTGTCTTGCATCTGAAAAATATCAAAATACTTATCTATTTCCCATGGACTTGGGAAATCTTTGCTGGATTCCATTAAACCCCTTCTGTCCCAAACTCCTCTGTGCCCTCAGTGTTCCATCAACGACGGTGCTGAGTTCAAAGCAGTGGCTGATGCCATGAAAGTGATTGGCTTCAAGCAAGAGGAGATCCAGACTGTCTACAAAATCGTGGCAGCCATTCTTCACCTGGTAAGATCCTGCCCATGGGTATCCATGGGCTGTTCCTGCACTGCCAGCAGCTCAAATTCTCCTGCTGCAGAAGCAGTTGGAAGATCTGTTGGCTGGGAAAGTGTTTAGAACTTCCAGTGGTGAGGAAACCCCTGAAAGAGGACACCGTTGGAAGATCACATGTATTCCTGCACAGTCCAGATCCCAAACCAGACACACCACTAAATACTGGGAGCTGTTAAGTGTTCTGGAAAAGGAATTGTTGGGATTGGCAGTGAGGGGAGAGGGAGCTTCTGTCCCCTTTTGCCCTCACACTCGCCATCACTGTGGTGGTTCTGCTGGAGGGACACTCCTTCACTTCATGGTGGAGGCTTGAGGGGACACAGGAGACCTCTTAATTCTCCATGTTCTGAGGCTGAGGAAACCCTGGAATGCCCGGGGCTCTCCTGGGACCCACAGAGCCTCCTCCCTGTGCAGTGTCCCTGTAGCTCAGCTCTTGTGTTTCCCTGAGGAGAGGGGCAGGGGTGGGCAGGAGAAGGGTGGCAGGGGACACTGTAGCTTTGCTCCTGCTCTTTCTCCTCCTTGGAACAGCTGTGCCCCAGTGCTGGGAAGGAGTGGGGGCAGAGCAGAGTGGGAGACCACCCACTCCTGTGGATCCCACAGTGGTGTCACTGCTTAATCCTGGCAGGTGAGGTGTCCAGGGCCAGAGCTGTGTGGTGGAGTGCTGCCAGTCCAGTCCTACTGGCACTGACCTGCCCCCTTCCCCTGTGCCATCCCAGTGGCACTGACCTGCCACCTTCCCCAGAATGTTCCCATTGCCTGGGTGGGCAGTGGCACTGCCAGGAGAGCTGCAGCCAGTGGTTCTGTGGTGAGCTGCAGTATATAGGAAGGTTCGCTGTGTATATAAGTGCTGGGTTGAATTTCCCATCCCTGGGCTCGGAATCCTGATACAGTGTTTGATTAAAGCTCAGGAAGTGTTTGATGTGATTTTTCCTGAAAGCTGGGCAGGAATGCTTTGTTTTGAGCCAGGCTTTGCTGCTTCCACTGACATTGGAGCTTTGGGGGTATGTGGACATGCAAGGCCCACCCTGGTAATGTGAAAGGAGATTTACTGCCTGGAATAGCAGATGGAATATGGACAGACATGGGATGTGCTCATTCCTGGACAAAGGGAGGGGGGCATAAAGGCAGGTGGAGAAATCCTCCTTCCTGCTGCTCATTGCAGGGCAACTTGAAGTTCTGTGTGGATGGAGACACGCCCATGATCGAGAACGCCCAGGTGGTGTCCAGCATCGCAGAGCTGCTCTCCACCAGGGCAGACATGGTGGAGAAGGCGCTGCTGTTCCGCACCGTGGCCACGGGCAGGGACGTCATCGACAAGCAGCACACGGAGCAGGAGGCCACCTACGGCAGGGACGCCTTTGCCAAGGTGGGTGCCACTCCCCGGGTGTGCCCCCGCCTCTGGGGGTGTGCCAGGGGCACACACTGCCCGTGCCTCTGCCCTTTGGGGGCTGCACTCAGACCGACAGGGAATGGCAGTGCCTGGGAAAGGATCTGGCGTGGAATTGCTGTGAGAGCCTCACAGGAGCATCCCCGGGTGGAACATCCCTGGGGGACCATCCCCGGGTGGGTCAGTGGGCACAGCACTGCCTGTGTGTGTCCCACATGGGTTTGTTTCTGGCTGTGCACACTCCTGTGTTCATGGGCACTGTGGCCCAGCCCCACCCCTGCCCCTCCCAGCAGGGATCCAGCACCCAGGGGCTGCAGGCCAGGCTGGCATCTGCAGAGGGAATGTGTTGTACAGGGTGGAGTTCTTTGTGAAATACAATTAATTCAGCAGGGAAACTCAAAGAGCAGAGAGTGGAACTGCAATATCTAGAACACAGGTTGGAAACAGAGTGGTGGTTTTTTTTAAAGAATCCCAGAATGTTTTGGGTTGAAAGGGGCCTTAAAGCCCATCTAGTCCCAACCCCCTCCTATGGGCAGGGACACCTCCCACTAGAAAAGTGGGTAGTGATGGTAGGAATGACAATTGTCCCTCCTTTGCTTAGAAATCAAATGATAAGGGAAGAACAGGTGAAGTTACAGGATCCTTGATTATTAACTTGACTTCTTTTCCTGATACAATACTTTTGCCCAACTTCACAGTGCACTTTGAATACATAGACTTGGAGGACACCTGAGCCAGCAGAACATTTTCTGTTTGAAAGGTGAACAGGAATATTTTCCTGCCATTGTGTTCAGTTGTTGGGTTTCTATGACTGACCTCTCGCTTGCTCTTCACTATTGTTAAATAATTCTCAGGAATGGAACTTATTAGAGAGCTGAAAAGCCGACTGGGATCAAATTAGAGAACTGCTGTGCCCAGCGACCTCCCTGGGATTTAGACTCTGTATAAATGAGTTTTGGAAGACAGGAAAGCAGTGCTCTCACAGAATGTTTTCTTTGGGGAGTGGCTGCTCCCCCTCAGCAGGTTATTGCCTCTGGTGGGGCTGGCTGGGTCTGCAGTGGGGTTGTGTGTCCTGCAGGCCATCTACGAGCGTCTCTTCTGCTGGATTGTCACACACATCAATGATGTTATTGAAGTGAAGAACTATGACACCACAGTCCACGGGAAAAACACGGTCATCGGGGTGCTGGACATCTACGGCTTCGAGATATTTGACAATAACAGGTGAGCCACGCTGTCAGAGCCCAGAGCTGAGCCTTCTCCTTTCCCAGGACACTCACCACCTTGTTCTGTTGTGTTTTGGCAGTTTCGAGCAATTTTGCATCAATTACTGCAATGAAAAGCTGCAGCAGCTCTTCATCCAGCTGGTTCTGAAGCAGGAGCAGGAGGAGTACCAGCGAGAGGGAATTCCCTGGAAGCATGTGAGTGCTCTGGCAGGGGAGGGAGGGGTCGGTGTGAGGTCACTGTACCAGCACAAGCCCCAGCTCTGAGCCTGCTCCACATGCACGTCCTGCTGCAGTCGATGGGACATCTGTGTCCCTGCCAGCTGTCCTGGCAGACGTGCTGTCACATCAGGCTGGGGCAGGAGCCGGCCAGTCACCTCACAATGTGTCTTCCTGGGAAAACAAGGCACTCCAGGTCTGAGAGAAAATCTCCTGTGGCATCTCTGTGTTGCCACACACAGCAGTGTGTGTTTCTGTTCTGAGTGCTTTTGTGTTTTGTGTAGTTGTTGATATTAACATGGAAAAATCTTGACTTTTCCTGTTCAAATTCCCATCAGGATGCCAAGGACAGGATGTGCAGTGTCACTGTGCTGACTGCACACAGCTGAATTTTAAGATATTTTAAAGTGCATTCTGTATCTGAGGGGTTTGAAAACTGACTTTCTCTGCTGTGAAGTGGTAAAGAGGAGCCTGTTTCATTTGAATATTTGCACATTCAGAGCTGATTACTTCCCCTGTGGATGATGGGCCTCATCCTCACTGTCATGGCAGTGGGACCCTCTCACTCCTCCAGCTAAAGTTCCAAATGCCCCTTCTCTTTGTTTCCTCCAGATTGATTACTTTAACAACCAGGTCATCGTGGACCTGGTGGAGCAGCAGCACAAAGGGATCATTGCCATCCTGGACGATGCCTGCATGAACGTCGGGAAGGTCACGGACGAGATGTTCCTGGAGGCTCTCAACAGCAAGCTGGGGAAGCACGCACACTTCTCCAGCAGAAAGGTACCCTCTCCGGCACCCTCCAACCCTCCTTTCACCTTTTCCATGCTCGGAGGTGCAGTGGAATAAGGAAAAAGGGGCGGCTGAGTGTGGAATGAGGTGCCCGGAGCAGCCGCAGCGTAGCTCGGCAGAGGGAGCTCCAGCACGGGCAATGGCACATCGCTTTTATTCCGGGATAAAAGGAGCCTGAGCTGGTGCCTTGACAGATCATGATGTCATCTGTACCCAATGGATGCTCCGCTCCAGCCCACGGGCTGCCCTTCCCAGGCTGCTCTGACACGCAGTGGCAGTGGGATTGTTCACCCCGCTGGGTTATCCCGGTGCTGGGCTCGGCTTTGCCCCCGTCCTTGGCTGCACAACGTGCTCATCTCCCTCTCTACCTCAGAGCACCCAGGCCCCCCTTGCCTGGCTTTGTCTGGGCTACAATGGGCGAATTAAAAGGCTTCATTCATTCCTCACTTGGCAGCAGATTGCAAAATGGTCACCAGCCTGATTAATTTGAGAATCTCTCACACTGAGTAATCAAATAATGGCCTTTAATTTATTGGTGTCTCTCTGCTCAGCCACGCTGTGTGCAGTGCTGTGTGAGTGCTGGTCCCCCCTTCTCCCTCTCAGCCCAGCCCAGTGTTTTATGTAGGTCAGAAATACCAAATTAGCCTGGTTGTGTAAGATATGTGCTAAAGGCTGCCTCGGGGGAGCCCAGGGTAAACAATGCATCTGGCTGGGGCTGTCTGGGGAGAGGCCAGCATGAAAACAAACCAAGGCCACTCTTCCCTCCCAGATGTGGCTTTCCTCAGGTGCCCTTTGGCTGCAGCACACCTGGCACTTCACCTGCCCTGGGCACCCGAGCTGAGGGAGGGGGGACAGGGCTCTTGGCTCCAGTGTTGCCCCAGGTTTAGCAGTGACATGGCACGTTGTGACACAGCTCACCTGGAAACAGGTGTGCTGGTGGAGCCTGGACTGGCTTTCTGTGGGAGTGCAAACTGCTCCCTCCAGCGGGATTAATGCTTGGGACTAGTGAGACCCATCCCTGAGGTCCTCTGCAGTGGGGTGGGGTGGCACTGGTCCAGTTTCTGGGGCTGCCTGGTCAGTGGATGTGGAGGAAGGAGCTGGTAGAGAAAGGAGTTTGGGTTCTGTGCTGTCCTTGGTCTTGGGGCTCCACCGTGGAGGGAGCAGGTGGTCCTCTGGAACAGCAGCAGAAGGGGATGGAATTTCATAAAGTATATGATGGGAGGCTGTAAAATGAAAATGTAACAGTGAAATCTGCTCGAGTCCTTCCCTTGAGGAGTCCCTTCCCAGCAAGGAGACGGCAAAGGACGGCGCTGCAGCTGCAGTGTCGCTCGGCAGGAGGTGGCGTTGTCAGGAACTGTCTGCACAGACTGAGAGGCAAACAAGGAATCCTGCTATAAATAATGCTTATGGAGGGGATGATGTATCTGCCTGGCTTGCTAATTTCTAGTTAAATCAATAGAGCCTTGAAAACATTGACCTATAAACCTCTCAGCATAATTATTATTTTCCCTCCCCCTGCGCCTCTGCAGTCATCCTTTACCAGCACCTCAGATCTCTTCCCACCTAGATCTGCTGTAGGAAGCCTGAGCTTTCCAAACCAGCCTCTCCCAGCTTGGATTACAACAAAGGGCTGGATTTCAGCTCAGGGTTTGCCCCTGCAGACTCCAGTGGGTCCACCCGGACCCTGTGAAGTTTCATGTAGGTGGGGGCTGTTCCTAAAGGGTTAAAGTGCCTGTGCTGATGTGTCGGGAGCAGCTCGCACCCTCGGCCCCAGTTCATGCTCCACTGCTCCCCTGCACAGCGTGTGCCACACTGGCTCCATGTGCAGGAGCTCTAGGGGGCTGTGGTGCCCTAAATAGTCATGTCCTACTTTAGTCCTGCCTGGCTGATCTGACCTGCCTCCTTGGCTGGCCTGGTGAAGGCCATCCAGACCCAGGGAACACTGGGGAGCACTTCCACTGTGGGCATGTGTGGCCATGTGGTGTGGTCCTGCAGCACGGGTTGTCCTTCTCAGAGCTGGCTGGCCCTGGGTCTGCAGCCTGCTCTGGTGGCACTTCTCAACATCCCCTTGGTTCTCTCAGCCTCCTCGAGTTCTGATCATTCCCTGTGGATACTGTACTTTGGAAGGATCAAGGGCAGTGACAGACAGTCCATGATGCCTAAACCTTCAAAGTGTGGAGAGCATCAATCTCAGCAAACTGGTTGTGAAGGGAAGAGTATCAGTCACATTATCAGTCCATGCTGCTCCAGCTGATGTTGTGTCCTCCAGGGCACTGGGCAGGAGCGTGTTGGAAGTAGGAGAGAGACCCAAATGGGACAAATGTGTAAGGATAACGTGACACCCTCCCAGTGTCCAGTGCTCTGCAGCCCAGGGAACTCCTGAGTCACTGCTGGTATCCTTCAGTGATTGCTCTTTTGGGTTTTTTGTTTTAATTGTCAAAGAATTCCACAGCTTGGGTACTTGCGTGGAGAGCTCCTTCCTTCCTGTGTCCCTCCCACCTCCCTTCTCCCTTTTAGGTGCCTCTCTCACCTCCTGGTTTCTGAATGGCAAAACACAGTTCCCTCCTTCTTCCACTGCATCATCTCTGTCATTTGCCATATCTCCTGGCATTTCTTAACCTGCAGAGCTGAGTTCTCTGGCCCGTCCTCCCAGAGCAGTCAGTAAATAGGTTTTGCCCTTCATCAAGCCTCTTCCAGTCCTCCGGTGTCCTTTTTGAGGTGGAGGGTGGTTCAGATGCTCCTTGGCTTGAAATGAACAGTTTGGGGCCCATCAGCTGCTCTGAACTTTGGCCTTTCTTGATGTGTTTCCTGCACTGATGCTGAGTTTCCTTTGCTCAGCATGCCATGTCCCCTGCAGTTCCTCCAGCCCTCAGGGATGAGGTGCCATCACCCAGCCCCAGGACCTTCCCCTTGCCCTCAGGTCGCAGCTCATTTCAGGTTCTGGGAGAAGTGTGGTCTCAGGTCAGGCTCCTCCAGGCTGCCACTTCCCACCTTTCCAACATCCTTGTGTGGGCACCCTTTCTCTTGTCTTTCATAGCCCTTAAATTCTGTGAGCTGTCACCAAGGAACCTTCTGGAAAGGCTCACAGAAACCCAAGCAGGTGATCCACTGTGTTGATAGACTGGCTGGTCTATTTTAAACTGATTTCAGCTGGTTTGCCCAGTAGACACAAAGTTTAGAAAAAACCCAGCAAACAGCAAAATCCCTGCTCCATGTTACAGCACCTGCCAGTCTCTGCAGAGCTCGGGGAGTTTCAGGAGGAGCTTGTGCTGCCAGCAGTGTCCTGTCTGGTGGCACAGACACATTCCTGTTTCCTTTGCTATTCCTTTTATTGACTTGTTGCTTTGAGCTGTGTATTTGAGTGGCTGAAAAAGGCATTCCATGCTGCCCAGCCCCTGATGGGAGCACAGCTGCAGGCAGAAAAATGACTTTGTTTTCCTGGCATTGCCTCATTTCTTCATTTTCTCTGTGTTCTGCTGCACCTTGTTCATCCATCAGCTCTGCAGCTCCCTGCTCCTGCTGTGCTGGACTTCCCACACCTCTGAAGCCTCCTGGGGCTCTTGGTGCTCACACTGCTCGGGTTCCTCCCTGGCATTTATTTTTTTGTAAAATCTATTCTATTTTTACATCTGTTCTCTCAGTTTGAGCCAATCTATTTTCTGCCCTTGGACTCAGGTGAATTTTTGGAGGGTATCATCCTGCTCTCAGTCACCTCTCCTGCCCTGCACTTTACCCCTGATAATTTCTTCTTTTATTTTCCCAAGATTTTGGGGATAGCAGATAGTGCTGACAGCCCTCAGTGTTGTTAAATGGTGCCTGTGCTGCCTGCAAAGACTGAATTCATCTCCTGCCCCTTTTGCCTGTAACAAAAAGCCTCATTTTTTATCTCATTCTCCCTTTTTAATTAAGCCAAACCTGATGGATTTTTTGGCTTCTGCTATTCCTGAAGGGATGAGTTTATTGCAGCCACTTCTGCAACAGCTGCCACTGGAGATCCTTGCTGTGCAGAAGGGATGGGATGGGAATTTGAGCTGGAGTGGTGGATCTGCAGGGGGGTCCCTGTTGGGGGGTGTCAGGTGACCAGGAGTGCTCTGGGACAGAACAAGCCCTGCTGTTGTAGCTCAGATTTTAACTGGCTCATTTCTTTGCTGAGGAGTGACACAGCAATGGGAAAAACCGTGAAGGAAGGCTTTAAAAAAGCCACAAATGAACTCGTGGGTGCAAAGTTTCTCTCCATGCACGAGTGTTCTTTCTGCATAATGGTGATATAGCAATCTTTTAATAAAAATGCAGGCTCTTGCAACATGGTTTTGTACAAATACATGTTCTTATGGTGCACCCATAAAAAACATTGCCAGGCAGTGTTAGAGGTGGATTTCACACCTGCACACACATACATGAAGTGGAAGAACTAGAGATTCCAGTGCTAGTTTGAAGGCATGTTGTTTTCCATGGAGCCTGCAAATCCAGGGGTGATGTTTTCATGCCAGTCCAGGGGTGGTGTTTTCATGCCAACCCAGGGGTGGTGTTTTCATGCCAGTCCAGGGGTGATGTTTGCATGCCAGTCCAGGGGTGGTGTTTGCATGCCAGTCCAGGGGTGATGTTTTAATGTGTGTGGATTTATTTCAGCTTTGTGCCACGGACAAAACACTGGAGTTCGACAGGGACTTCCGGATCAAACACTACGCTGGGGATGTGATGTGAGTCTCTGTGACAAAGAAAGTTGCACCTTCTAGTTTTGTCTTTTGCCCAGCTCTGGACTGGTACAATATTCTGATTTCCTGCAGCTTCTGGTGCGAGCCAGAACTCTGTCACCCACAATTACAGAGAGCAGCACTTGCTTATCAATTAAATCTCCTGCTTGGAGTGAGACAAAAGGAGGGTGAGGGGAGAGCTGTGCTCCAGGGAGAAAGAGGAGGGGAAAAAAGGCAGCAGTGTTTATGCAAGGAAGCTACACTGAGCTAATAAAATCTGGTTTAGACATCTGTTTGGGGTGATTATGTAACTCTGGCTTTAAATTCTCCAACAGTTGGAGCTCAGGGCACAGGGTGGTTTAACCTGCAGGAGGGCTGGGGAGTCAGGAGTGTGTGCAGGAGGTGAGAGCAGTGCAAGAGTAAGTGGAAGTGAAAGGTGCACATGTTCCCTGGGAGAGCTGTTGAATATCACTGGAGCCATTTGATGGTTTAGGATTTGTGTAACTTGCTGTGCCAGCAGAACCTAAAGGGAGTTGCTGGGGAAATAATTCAGGATTTCTTTCACCTTGGGATTAAATTTGCTTTCAGTTTATAAGAGGAACCAGTGTGGTCCTACAGGAGCCCTTGTAGCACAGATTGTCTTCTGGAGCCTTTGCTGAGCAATTCCTGGCAGACACCCCCAATTTCAGAGCACTTCTGAGGTGAAAGTACAAAGTGCAGTCTTAGGGGTTGAATCTTCTGCGTGGCCAGTGGCAGAAAAATTGTGTAAAAGAAAACTGAACTGTAGAAATATTCACAGATAACACAGTTCAGGCTCAAATCTTGTGGGGAGCCCGAAGATTTGAGGGTGGGCAGGCCCTGGCACAGGGTGCCCAGGGAAGCTGTGGCTGCCCCTGGATCCCTGGAAGTGCCCAAGGCCAGGTTGGACGGGGCTTGGAGCACCCTGGGCTGGTGGAAGGTGTCCCTGCCCATGGCAGGGGTGGCACTGGATGGGCTTTGAGATCCCTTCCAACCCAAACTATTCCTTGATTTTATGATTTGAGGGTGGCTCCATGCAGAGATTTCCCTATTGTGGGGCTCTGGGTCCCAGAGCCTGCAGTTTGGGTGCAGCTTCCCAGGTGGGGCCTGGAGTTTGGGAAAGAACTGAGGGGGAGTCACTGAGTGGGGAAGCTTCGGACCTTTTCCTTGAGGATGGAGCACCTGAGCCCTGAGTCTTGGAGAAGGGATGAAGCTCTGAAGCAGTGATGTTCAGGGTGGTGTTTCTGTGGGAGTGAAAGAAGGATGGAGTCCAAACTGTGTGTGTGTTGATTTCCAGGAGAGCTCCCAGGCACTGGTTAGAGGCTGCTCCTGAGTTCAGGCCCTCTCCTGCCAGAGCCCCTTCCCTGGCCACACTGAAAACCAAACCTGAATTTCCCTGGGATTCAGCACAGACACTCAGTTTGGAGGCAGAAATCCTGAGTGTAACTCTGGAATTTGGGCCACCTGCCACATGCCCAGGTGCTGTGAGGTGTCCCAGCCTTTACCTGCCCAGCTCAAACACCTTTCTGAACCAGGGGTGTTGTCCCTGCCCTGGATGTGGGAGCAGGGCCAAGGATCCAGGAGGCTCATGCAGCAGTTAGTGATGGTTTGGGGGCAGAGCTGCCTTCCTGAGCAGCACCTGCTGTGTCTGTAGAGTGCAGGGGGGATGGTTCCACACAGAAACCTTCACAGGAGGACTTTGCTGCTTTGTGATTAACTCTCTTTTCTTTTTTTTAGCTACTCAGTCACTGGATTTATTGACAAAAACAAAGACACTTTATTTCAAGACTTCAAGCGCCTCATGTACAACAGGTAGGAGTATTGATGAGGTGAATTTTTCCTGGTTTGTGGAGTGGGTGGGAGCAGAGACTGAGCTTTCCTCTGATTCTGGCTTTGCTGTGTGTGACTAAACACATTCTTTGGGGTTTGATCTTTGTGCATTCACCAGGACCCAAAGGCTCTTAGTTTGATTTTTCAGGTTAAAGCCCTTATTCTCTATGTGTTGGGTTTGCTCTGATCCTGCCTTTAATTGAACTGAATTGAAAGTGTTTGTTTGAAACCAGCTGGTTGTGCAACCAAGGTAGTGCAGAGCTTACTTGTGCTGCCTGATTTGTCATTAACCAGGTTTTTGAGCCAGTTGCAGATGTACCATCAGTACTCTGGCTTTAATCAATGCTCAAGATAGTTGAGTAGCTTTGGTCAACAACAGGTATCCTTGGCCTCAGCTGAAACACCCTGTTTTGAAAGAAATTACAGAGTAAAATGGACAAACAGGTTTGAACCCTTTCCTATGTGCAGTGACATGAAAAGTGTAAACCATGAGGTCACGTCTTGGGCAAGTTGCCTTTGAGAAGCAGATTTGAAACCCATGACAATGTGCTGCAGTGCCCAGAGAGCTGCTTTCCTTCACAGCTGCCATTAAACATGCTCTGGCTTTGGGGAGTGTGGCCCCTCTGCAGCTTTCAGAGGTGACAGTGGCACAAACACCCTGTTTTTCCTGTGCAGTATGAACCTGGCTCACTGTGCTGTTGTGCTGACTCCCTGTGCTGCCCTCAACACTCCCACTGTTCCTGTTTTCAAGACTTCCCTTTGACCAAAAGCCTTGCAAAATATTTGCTGTACAGAGGTTTAGTTAAATGTAGCCTGTTTTTTGTGCAGCCTCTGTAAAATCCTGTTCCCAAACAGCACTTTAAAGCCTGGGACAGACTGGCCATTGCCTTGCTGAACTGCCCTCACTTTCTGTCTGTTCCCCAGCTCTTGCCATCCATCAGGGCCACTTCCCCTCACCCTCAACCCGTCAAAAATACAGGCTAAAGTGTATAAATTGCTTTATCCATCCACAGTGGTGCAGAAATACAGCTTGAAATCAGGTCACAGTTTCCCAGGGAGGATGTTGTGGGCACTACTCTCTTCCGTTTTGATTAAATTCTTTATGTTGTGCCAGTAAATCAGCCCCTGCCTTTGATGGATCACCCTTGTGGGATTGTCACTGTCCCATTCCTGCACATCCTGATCTGAGGAGAGAATGTGCTTGTTGTTCTTCCAGAATATTCAGTTGTAGGCTTGAACTTGCCCTTAAAAGCAGGAGCTCCTGTGCCCAGGAGTGTCACTCTGGTTTGGCTGGTGCAGTGTAAGCTGAAAGCAGCAGTGGGGCTGGGCAGAAAAGAGCTCTTGAATTTTGAATGGAGTGGAAGTGCTGTCAGACTGGGAATTAAAGAGGCTCTCTTGTAGCTCCAACCCTGTGTTGAAGATGATGTGGCCTGAAGGGAAACTGAGCATCACTGAGGTCACCAAGAGACCTCTGACAGCTGCTACCCTGTTCAAGAACTCCATGATTGCACTGGTGGACAACCTGGCACTGAAGGTAAAGATTTCTGTTTCAAAACTGACTCCAGCTTATGAAGAGTTGGGTGCAGCTTCTCCCTGGAGACCCTTCCCCCTTCCCATCCCTGCCATCCACCAGGGAGCTGAGCTGGTCACAGGCACAGCAGCTTTGGGTGTGCCAATGGGCAGCTGGGAGGGGTCTCATGGGGGTCACCTCCCATGCCCCATAAAGAACCTGCAATTCTGGTTCCTCTGTGACCAGTGCAGCTTTCACTCATAGGAAAGCCAGTCTGTCTTAGGTAATGATTATTATATCAAATGAACAATTATCTTTAGCAAAGCCCTTTGGCAGAGGGCCCAGAGGAGGGTGTTCATGGTGGAGAGATCCTCTCTGGCTTCTAAATCAAATGGGTTCCCATGAAAATACAGTCAAACCTGTGTGAGTTCCTTCTTCCCTCCTCTTTTTCATGTCAGAGTGTGAGGAGAGAAGTGTTTTATTTCACTCAATAATTCAGTTTTACAGTAGAAGGCATTGCTTGGGCAAGCACCACGTTGTGTGAAAGAAGGTGGGTGAGGGAATTCCTGGGAAGAGGCTGTTTGAGGAGTGGGATCCCTTCAGTGAGCAGAGATCACTAAGGAAGGTTGGGATGTTGGGGATGCTCCTTGCACAGCAGTGTGTGTAGGTACTTAATGTGCAAAGTAAGTCACCTGATTGAGCTTTAGCCCTTTTTCATGGAGATCTTGGCTGTTCTACACCTTGAAAACCCCAAACATTTCACAGAATCATAGAACCCCAGAATCATTCAGGTTGGAAAAGACTTTTAAAATCATCAAGTCCAACCACCAACCAGCACCACCACCGTGGTCACCACTAACTCGTGTCCTGGAGTGCCACAGCCACAGGTTTTTTGAACACTTGCAGGGATGGGGACTCCCCCACTGCCCTGGGCAGCTGTGCCAGGGCTGGACAACCCTTTCGATGAAGAAATTTTCCCAATATCCAACCTAAATCTCCCCTGGCACAGCCTGAGGCCATTTCCTCTCCTCCTGTCCCTTGTTCCCTGGGAGCAGAGCCCAACCCTCCCCAACTCCCCACTCCTGTCAGAGAATTGCAGGGAAGTTTGGTGAGACCCATCCTGCAGCCAAGCTGATGTTACTTTAAAGGGCCTGCATTTTGGAGAGGTGGGTAGATAAGGCTCCTGAACACAATCACTGTGTCCTTCCAAGAGTAAATCAGTGCAGAGAGTGAGGGAGGGAGTGCTGAGTGCTGTGTGTGGCTGCTCTGCTCAAGGGTCTCTCTGCGGTGACTTTTGGGACAATTAATGATACGTACATGTAATTAGCAAGCCAATAACTGGGCCTTCAGGCCTTGGTTTGGAGGTACTGCTGGTGCACAAATATGTGAGTCCTTGCCAGTTGGGATCCTGGGCTCTGCCCTGCCTTCCTGGGGCTGCAAGCAGAGGCTGGTGAAGCCACTGCCTGTTCTGGGGGCACCACTCCTGCAGTTCCAGGTGCTCTGATCCTTCCCTGCTGGCCTTGAGGCTGGAGCTGCACTTGTGGGATCAACAGTGACAAAGTCTGTGTGTCAGACTGTGGTTCAGACCCTGCAGGACTTTTTTGGGAAGCCTGTGGTCACAGCTGATGGAAAGAGCTCTGGAAACAGGCTTGCACAGGCTGTGTTAGCTACTGTGGTCTGGGGATGTCACTGGAATGAGGTTCCACAGGGAGAGGTAAAATCAGCTCTTGTTTTTCTCAGCTGTTTTCCAAAAAACCCAAGATAGGTTTGAGTTTTGTTGCAGTTGGAGCTGGTGATTTATTACCATCATCTGAGTGTGCCCAGTGCAGACAGAGCTGCCCCTTCATCCTGGCCTCCCATTCCACCTGGGCTGTTCTGGCTTAAAATGCTTCTCTGAAAACTCTTTAAACCATATTTATGTGCTCAATTTCTACAGTCCCCAGACAGGATGGCAGCCCAGAAGCTCCTCTCCATTGGCACTCATTTGGCCTTCCTGAAAAGCTGAAGGGTTTTTTTGGCTGTGCCAACTGTACCTTTAATGGTTTTAATTTCAGTGCGTGCAAACTCATGTCTGTACATGTCTGGAGACCAGGAATGTGGCAGGAAAGGCCAGGCCACCCCTCAAACCCTGGGGCAGTTCTGGGACCCTCAAGACACTGAAGGGGTAGAGCATGTCCAGGGAAGGGAATGGAGCTGGGGAAGAGGCTGGAGCAGCAGGAGAGGCTGAGGGAGCTGGGGGGGCTCAGCCTGGAGAAAAGGAGGCTCAGGGGGGACCTCCTGGCTCTGCAGCTCCCTGATGGATCCAGGCAGGGATTGGACTCTGCTCCCAGGGGACAAGGACAGGAGGAGAGGGAATGGCCTCAGGCTGGGCCAGGGGAGGGGCAGGTGGAATATTGGGGAAATTTCTTGATGGAAAAGATGATCAGACATTGGCACAGCTGCCCAGGGCAGTGGGGGAGTCCCCATTCCTGGAGAGATTTAAAAGCCACGTGGATGCGGCACTTGGGGACAGGGGTCAGTGGTGGCCTTGGCAGTGCTGGGGGATGGTTGGACTGGATGATCTTCAAGGACTTTTCCAACCTAAATGATCCATGATTCCCTGAAATATGTCTTTGCAGGACACTGAATTCCCAGTTCTGTTGTAATCCTACAAACTTACACAAGAGTCTTTTGGGCAGAAACTTCTGGCAGACAGAGAAAAGTGCTCTTCTTTTGGTTTGGTTTTTGCTAAAAATCTCAACAGGCTCTGTGAGTTGCCACGTACCATTTCTCAAGCTCTTGTTTTGCTGCCTGTGCAGTTCTCTGCAGGATTTGGCCTCTCTGTGATGGATTATTTTGGGTGGCTTTTTTGGAAATCCTGACACAGGCAGTGCTGTGACTGGCCAGGCTGTGAATGATGAGCTTCTCTGGGAACTCTCTGAACAAGCATCTATCCCTTTGTTCTTTTCCTTTTTTTCTCTCCTCTGTAACTCCCTTTGTCTGACTCTTCCTTCCATCCCTCCCCTCGCCTATCCAGGCTGACAGGCTTCATCTCTAGTAACTTATAATGTCACCACTGTGACTGATGGGACAAATCCAGCACAAATTTGTCAATCCTGTGTTCTCTCCCTTCTCTTATCTAATACCTATGAACTACTGAAAAGAACCCTCTCAAGGAGGAGTTTTTTAGGGTGAAATGGCTTGGAACTGGTTTGTTTTTTCTCTTTAACACTTAAAAATCTAAAAATCACTCAGTTTGATTGAAAAATAAAATGAGTTGCAATTAGGCATCTAAAGAGCTTTCAGAGCAGTGTCTTTGTGTCTGCACTTCAGTTCTTCCCTTTCTAAACTGCAGTTCTCTGACAGCAAGAATGGGAGCTGCATAATTATCCCTCTGAAGAGCTGGGGCTGGGGGGATTGGAAGCCTGGAATAATCTCCTTTAGAATTTACCCTTGGAGCTGTCGTTGCTGAGAGGCTTTAATTGCACTGTAATTGCACTGATAGATGATCTCCTGTCTGTGCAGGCACTTCCCATTCCGCTTTCCAAAGGGTTTCAGCCTTTTATATCAAATGCAGGCTCAGTCTCTCCCCTTTGTGCTGGACCTGAAGTCCCAGATTGGAGGTTTTTTGCATGTTTGAGTGGCAGGGCTGTCCCTGAGAGCCCAGGCTGTGCTGGGGTCCTGTGTCAGCAGGAATGGATAGCTGAGAACTGAAGACTGTCATCTCAGCAGTGAACAAGTGACACCTGAGGCAGAGCGGGGGATGCAATCCCTTGACTTCACGTTCCTAATGACAGGTTGTCCAGGGAACTGGTGGCTGTGCCATCCCTGGAAGTGTCCAAGGCCAGTTTGGACAGGGCTTGGAGCAACCTGGGCTAGTGGAAGGTGTCCCTGCCCATGGCAGGAGGGCTGGAACTGGATGGGTTTCAAGGTCCCAGTTTCCAACCCAGTTCTGTCTTTAATTTGGATCTTGTGTTCCCAAGATGTCAGAATTCCGTGGGTTGAATGCGGAATATTTGTGGGATCAACCTCATCAAAGGATTTGTGTCCATCTCACCATCAGATGCAGCACAGGGCAGGTCTGGCATGGCCTGGCACCTCCTGGCGATGGTGACCCTGACACTGAGACAGGTGATGAACATCTCCTGATGGTGATGAATATGTGGATGGAGAAGTGGCCCGAGGTGAACATCAGAAAAAGGGGATGGGGAGGAGTGGAACTGCTCATGGCCCCAAGGCTGCCAGAGCTCCAGGAGTGTTTGGACAGCACTCTCAGGGACAGGTTTCAGGCTCTGGTCCTGGGGTCAAGCAACAGGACAAGAGGAAACAGCCTCGTGTTGCCCCAGGGGAGGTTTAGGTTGGATATCAGGAAAACTTGTTTCACTGAAAGGGTTGTCCAGCCCTGGCACCGCTGTCCAGGGCAGCGAGTCTTTAATCTTCCACCAGCACTGGAAGGGCTCAAAAACCCTGTGGATGTGGCACTTGAGGACATAGTTTAGTGGTGAACACAGTTGTGGTGCTGAGTTGATGGTTGGACTTGGTGATCCTAAAGATCTTTTCCAACCTGGACGATTCCATGACTCTGTGAATTGCTGTGGCAGAAGGAAGTGCTTACTCTGTGGTGGTGACCTTGTAGGAGACCCCACAGAGAGCAGGGCTGGTGTATCATGGGATCATCATGGAATCATTTGGCTTGGAAGGGACCTTAAAGCTCATCTCAGAATCACAGAATATGCTGAGCCCCAGGGCTGCCAGAGCTCCTGGAGGGTTTGGACAACGCTCTGAGGGACAGGGTGGGATTCTTGGGGTGTCTGTGCAGGGCCAGGGGTTGGGCTGGATGGACCTTGGGGGTCCCTTCCAGCTCAGGGTGTTCTGTGATTCCGTGATGATCAGTTGCTTTCCCACACACCACCAAAGGTAGAAGTGGGATGGCAAGGGCTGACAAGAGTCAGAAATGAGTGGACTCCAAAACCCAGAGGGGTGGAAGTGCAAAAGTGTAAAGGCCTTGTAGCCTCCCCTCACACTGGTGCTGGTTACAGACCACGTTGGCCTGAATCAAAGCTGCCTTTAATCTCACAAAAATGAAAGTAAACATAAAACACTCCAGCAGCCCTGTGTGTGGGGCTGATCCCACAGGGAAAGGTGTGTGACCCTGTGGGACTCACTTGAACACCCAGGATCAGCCCAGGCAGGGGCAGGACCCCCATACTATGTGGGGTGGAGTAAAGCCACCCATGCCTGTTCCACGTTCTCTGCCCCTTCACGTCCAGGGGGGTGCAGAGATGGGAACTCACGTGCTGGTGGTTTGTTTTTGTCCTGAGGAAGGTGTGGGTTGGGCCTTCAGTCATTTCCAGGTGTGTTGGAACAGGGTGTAGACTGTGTCCAGCACAGCTAAAACTGAGCCTAGCTCAGCTGGTCAGAGCCTGGTGCTAATAGTGCCAAGGGTGTGGGTTCAATCCCTGCATGGGCCATCCACTGAAGAGCTGGGCTTGAAGATCCTTGCGGGTCCCTTCCAGCTCAGAACGTGATGGAGCAGTCCATGCTGCTTTCAGAGGTGATGCTGGGAAAGCTGTATCCAACAGGGCAGTGAATTCCAGGGCGTTGGTACCTTTTCTGAAGTCTGGTTTTGTCACCACAGCCAGCAGAGCAGGAGGATGTGCCACTGGCTCTGCCCACAGCCGAGGGCAGGGGAACTCTGGCGTGGGTCCTGTCACAGGTCCTTGCAGGGTGTGACGGGGGGAAGGAGCTCCCGCCGTGTCTCTTTAACCCTCTGACTGTGCTGAGCAGCCACCGAGCTGCCCTCAGGGCTGCTCAGCCCCGCTCTGGATGACCCTGCCATGTGTCCCACAGGAGCCCTACTACGTGCGCTGCATCAAACCCAACGACAAGAAGTCCCCGCAGGTGTTCGACGAGGAGCGGTGCCGGCACCAGGTGGAGTACCTGGGGCTGCTGGAGAACGTGCGGGTGCGCCGCGCCGGCTTCGCCTACCGCCAGACCTACGAGAAGTTCCTGCACAGGTGAGAGCTGCTGGCCCTGCATAGGGGAGAGCTGCTGGGCCTGTATAGGGGAGAGCTGCTGGCCCTATATAGGGGGGAGCTGCTGGCACTACACAGGGGAGAGCTGCTGGCACTGTATAGGGGAGAGCTGCTGGCACTACATAGAGGGGAGCTGCTGGTACTCCACAGGGGAGAGCTGCTGGCACTGTATAGGGGGGAGCTGCTGGCACTACATAGGGCAGAGCTGCTGGCACTACATAGGGCAGAGCTGCTGGCACTGTATAGAGGAGAGCTGCTGGCCCTGCACTGGTTTGAGCTCCTGGCCCTGCAGGGGGTCAGCTCCTTGCAGGGCATCCCCACCCTCAGAAAAGTTTCACATTTTATTTGTTTATTCTTTGTTTTGTTTGCTCCAAACACCAGGGGCGTTTCAACTGAGTGTTTTAATACAGAGACCACCATTTTACAAACTTACTCACCCTAATCCATTTCCCCCCACCCAAAATGCCCATAAAACCCACCCACTTTCATCTTCCTCAATGCCACACTGTTCCACTTTACAACCCTCCTTGTTCCATTCCCTGTCCTTGGAGCCTTAGAAAACAAAATACTCAATTATTAAACCACTCTAATAGCTTACAAAAAGCAAGGGTCTTGTAGACCAGAGATTGAAGGCTACTCCCTTAGAGTTTGCCATTCAGAAAAAAAGAGAATTAAACCTTTATCCCCAGCTCCCAAAGCTGGTGTTTTCAACTAAACTGCTTTCTGACACATCCTAAAACAGCCCCCGAGATAAACCTCACACAAGGTCCAGAACAGCAACAGAGTCGACCACAGACCCCAATCCACAACTGAAAATTGCCCCACCCCTCAAGAATCCAACGTGGCTACACCCCAAAATCCAGTCAGACAGAAAACATACCCACTGTCAGTAGTGCTTACCCCACACCACCAGCACTCAGGCAGTCCATGAACAGTCACCCCCATGGCCAGCACCAAAACAGCCCTACAGCACAACCAGCAGCTCTCCAGTCCCCCCAGGTGTTAGGAGAAGGATCTGTCACACATGACACCAAATACACCAAACCCACCAGCTTTCCACCTGAATAAACCAAAACAACACCAACGGTGCAAAAGGTGCACCCGAACTTGTCAGCCATCCACACTCTGCACCAGACAGTGACACCAGACCTGCTACTGCATAGTGAGGAGGAGGATTGGACACAACTGCCAACCCTCCTGAAACAAAACCAATGTTTAAAAGAGGTATAAAATATGTCATAGAACTCCTGCCTGGCTTCCCTCCAGGACCTATAGTCTGAAAGGCCATCCTTGTCAAGCTTCAGCTACCAGAAATCTCAGCCCTGAAAATTCATCCTCTATAAAACTCCAACTCCCCTTTCTCCCCACAGATATCCCACATTTTGGAAGTACTTCTTTGCATCAAACCATTTGTCCCTGTTCTCATCACTCATGCGGGAATTTTGCTACAACCTGAGTGTGTAAATCTACATAAATGGGTGGGATTTGGCTCTGCCTTGGAGTGAAGTCGAGTCCTCTGGGACTCCTGAGTGTGTGGGTGTGTTTGTGTAAATCAGCTCTTGGGTCCCACAGGGTCCCTTCTTTGCTCTGGCTTTGTGTCCCGGTGTGTGTCCTTCTCAGACCCAGCTCCTTGTCTGCTAAAATCCATTCCCACATCAGGAATGTGCAATCAGGTTCTTCCCCAGAGCATCACCCTAAAACCTGAGCTCATGAACTTGTGTTTCCTCTCTGAGCATTGTCTGATGGTTGCAGAGAAAGACAGACTTGGTGCTGCACAGGGACCTTGTGTGGGAGGAGACCCCTGGACTCCAAATCTGGAAGTCTGAGAAAGGGATGGTATCCTGACCCCATTAAACATGTTTTTGATACTTTCTGCCCTCTTAATTCCTGCCAGACTTGTGACAAATTACATGTTTTAGATTGAAATGTGTCTTAAGACTTCAGTAAATTAACACTGGCCCTGCAAATTCATCCCCTCTGATGGAACAGTGAATGGAGTTTTAGTTCTGTTATTGAAGCAGGGGAGAAAAGGGCTGTGAGGACAGGAAAAAAATGGAACTGTGCAAGCAGGTGGGATATCATGAGTTAGAAACAAAGTGCTGGTGAATGGTGTTTTGCTGTTCAGAGGGAAGATTTGCCTGGATACATCGTGCTACCCAAAGTGGAACGACAGGCTCTGGCTTCCTAAATCCAGCCTGCAGTGCTGGGGATCAGCTTCCCTGAGCATTCTGCAGTGCTTGGAATGTGCTTGCACCTCATATGTGGAATTCATTACAATTTACCCCTAAGATCTGTGTTATCACTATTAATATAAACAGCTGCTTTGTTTTTAATGAATGTTTGATGAGCTCCTGTAAGCTCCAGCCCAGAAGTGTTTGCAGCCAGCAAAGCAAATGAGCACGTGGCAACTGCTCCAGCTTTGGGGCTGCTGGGACAAGTGTTGGGCTCAGCCTGGGGTGGGACTGGACCCCTGGGCTGGGATCACACTCTGGGTCTGTGTGTCGTGGGGTTGCTCCGAGCCCGCTCTGCACCAGCTCCTCTGAACTGAAAAATGGGGGAAAATCTTCTTGTGGTCTCCTGGCCTGGGTGTTATTTTGGGTTTTCTTCTGGAAGTCTTTGCTCCTTGTCTTTGGGTGAACCATTCCCTCTAAGGGACTGGGGGTATGATCTGTGGGATGAGCTGTTTCTGACCAGGGATCACCCCAGATTTCTGTTCCGTTATGTTTCATTTACCAGGCTTATTGGGAGACTGGGAGATGGAGGAGACTCCAGGCCCTCCAGCTCTGGACTCCTGCACTGCATGTGGGGCACATTTTAAGACAGATCTCGGGTGATTTGGGCATGTAACTTTGTCATCTCTTGGTTGACATTCATAGAGATATGACAAAGTTCAGGCCCACAAACAGACATTTGACTCTCTGAGAGGCCCCTGAGGCTTTCAGGTGTTTGAGCCCAGAACAGATCCCTGGGTTTTGTTTTGCTGATTCCTCTTAGAGGGCACAGGAGATCTAGGTCAGGTTATATATGGATAAGAGGTAACATACACATACATAATATATATATGAGTGCATGTATGCCTGGTTTTTATCTGTATGTATGTCCATGTGTGTGTAAAACATAAAAAATAACTCCCCTTTCTGCAGAAGTTTCTTGCTATTCAGCCCTAAATCCTGTAGGGTGGTTGATATCTCCTGTCTCCCAGTAGGGAATGAAACAGCACAGTCAGGACCATCAATAAATGTCCTTTTCAAGCTTTCCTTGAATATATAAACCTTTCCTTTGAGCTCTGTGCAAGCCAGGCTGCCCTTCCCAGTTTGCAGAAAGTGAGCTCTGAGTGTTTTCAGTGGGAGCAGGAGCTGTTGTGCCTTCACTGCATCTTCCCGTGGGGTGCCAGGCGTGGCAGGACCCTGCACCTTCCATGGGTGGGATGCATCCTCTTGGTTTCATGTCCAACTTGCCATCAAAAAATTGCTGCTTGGATTCCAGGAAGGGGAATGTGAGTGTAATCCAAGCCTTTCCTCACAAAGGCATCCCTGTGCCTATTCCAGGCCATGTCAGACATAGCATGGAAGTGACACCGAGAGCTGTGGGAAGGGAGGAGCGGCCCAGCTGCCTCTGCACACCCAGCATTGCTCATTAAAACCTCTTAATTTCATGGCTCAGGAGAGCTGGCCTGGGAATTGCTGACTCCAGGAGCAGCCTCATCCTTGCTGGGTGTTTCCATTGCGAGGCACAGGGGGGAAGGAGAACAAAGGTGGTTGGGAAAGGATGGTTCGTGTCTGAGTGCCCTTGGACAATGTGGGGATGTGCAGGGAGCGGAGGGGAGGGCTGTGGGGTCGGTGGGCACTTATTCCAGGGCCTGCCCCACCGTACTGAGCAGCCAGGCTGGCACTGGGAGTGGCTGTGGCAGCCAAGGCATGCCACTGCTGCGGGGAAGGAGTCGGTGCCATCAGAGCCATGTGGGAACAACCGGAGTGCCGGGATATCCCAGCACCTGGGGAGGGAGAGAGGGAGGGGGGCTGTGGGCCTTGGGCTGTCTTTGGATGCCAGAGCCTGCTTTAGTTGGAAAGAAGGAAGAGGGTTTAACATTTGGGGCAGGTTTTCAGTTCTCTGACACCCCTCTTCTCCTGCTCCCCTTGGTGGGGCAGGCCTGGCTCGGAGCCTGGTCCATAGGCTGGTCCATGGGCTGATTCCCAGCCTGGTCCACAGCCTGGTCCAGAGCCTGATTCACAGCCTGGTCCATAGGCTAGTCCATAGCCTGATTCCCAGCCTGGTCCATATCGTGGTCCATAGGTTGGTCCAGAGCCTGGCTCCCAGCTTCATCCGTACCCTCGTCCATAGCACAGTCCATAATCTGGTTCCCAGCTTGGTCCATAGGCTGGTTCTCAGCTGGTTCCCAGCCCTGGGGGTTGCACTGCCACTCTTCTTGGCTCTTTATTTTTCCTTTTTTCCTAACATAAACATCTCAAGGTGGAAGATTTTCCCAGTGAATCAATTCTTGCAGGATCATTTTCCTGAAGAGAACCAGTGTGCAGTGTTGGTGTCCTGTCCATGTTTGAGAGCAGGGATGCTTTTCCCAGCCAAGTACATGCAAAATCTGTTTCAGTGAGTCTGAAGAGGGTTTTTATAGGGCTGTTTATTTATCAGAGGGGCTTTTGTATTTCTCAGTGGGGCTGTTTGTTTATCCCTGTGACCTGATGGTGTTCCCTGCTTAGACACAATGTGCAACTCCATTTCCCCCCTTTTCCACAGCATATTCCAAAGGGTAGTTTGATGGATGAATGTGACATTGGGATGTGTTTCCATCCAGGACCTCCTGCAGTGCCTTCACTCCCAGGAAAAGGTTGATTTTGTGGCTTTTTAAGTGTAACTGAGAATTCTGAATGTCTGAAACATTGAAATTGATGCTTGGCTTGGCTTGGGGGCTTTTAAGTGAGAAGTGGCTGAGCTCGCTCTGTGCGTGTTTTATTTAGAACACGAACGTGGGTCCTATTGCAGGGAAAGTGTCTATTACAGTTTTTATTATGCCCATAAATCTTGTGCAGAAAATTCATTGTTGCTCTTTGCAAAGGCCTGTTCACCTAATCAGCACTTTGCAGGGCTGGTAAATCTTACAGAGAGCTCAAGCTGATCCCGTTACTTCAGGGTTGATTTGTAGTTCTTGTAGCTCCAACCTGCATTTTCTCTCTAGGGGAAAAGGGTTTTGGAGAGGGAAGGTGGGAGCAGGGACTACCCACAGTTCCAAGCAGTGCTGGTGTTTGCACAGGCTGGGGCAGCCAAGGATGTGCTGCTGGGAGAGGTGACAGACTTTGTCAGAAGTGGCTCCCAAAGCGATGCACGGGAAAAGTTATTTGCAGAATTTTTTAAATCCGAGTTTTCTGACCGAGCAATTGGTTGCAGGTGGCTCCTTGTGCAGCATGTGAGCAAAGCAAAGCTTTTCTTCCTCACCAAATAAAATAGAAAACATTAAAATTCTATGCAGAGTGTGAATAATGGAACTGCCAAATCTGCAGGAGGCCAATGGCGAGGTTTGTCCTGTTGCATCAGCTCAGTGCTGATGAAATGAGCTCCTCCCAGGATTCTTTCTCAGCTCCTCACAAAACCTCTTACGTTCATTTTCCTTGGATTTTGAGGATCATGATCCCTACAGAGAGTGTCTTTAGGCTCTTCCATACATAATCAGCTTTATTAGGATTCAGATCGTAATTGTTCCTATAACCTGTTGAGGGCTGGCCTTCTGGAGGACCTCGGTGCCACATTCCCATCCCCCAACTGTCCCTTGTACCTGCAGGTACAAGATGATCTCGGAGTTCACGTGGCCAAACCACGACCTGCCCTCGGACAAGGACGCTGTGAGGAAGCTCATCGAGTGCCACGGCTTCCAGCACGACGTGGCCTATGGCAAGACCAAGCTCTTCATCCGCACGCCCCGGACCTTGTTCACCCTGGAGGAGCTGCACGCCAAGATGCTCGTGAGGATCGTCCTCTTCCTGCAGAAGGTAAAGCTCAGATTACTGCACGGAAAATCTCACCTCAAGCTCCTTAGAGTGCCTTTGCTCCCCTTCTGGACTCGCTCACAGAAGGGATGAGGCTGCACAAGTCCTGAGTGCTGTGGTTTGATCACTGATGTTCTGTAAAGCTCTTTTTGGTGGTGCTCTCTGTGCTGCACTGAGGTGGGATGTGCTGTGGAAGGGAGCTGCCTGGGAACCTGGGGACTTTTGTGGCTGAAATGGAGAATCCCACAGTGGTTTGGTTGGAAAGGACCTGAAAGACTTTCCTGTGCACCTCCCAAGAGTTTTTCCCCCACAGCTGATCAAGCCCATCAGCTCTGGAGCCACTACTGAGCATTTTTCACACATGTAAACCTGTCTGTTGTGCATCACCCTTGGATCACACATGGATTGCCAGAGAGGGACTTGGGACAAGGCCCTGGGGGGTAGGACAAGAGGAGTGGCTTCCCACTGCCAGAGGGCAGGGATAGATGGGATATTGGGAAGGAATTCCTCCCTGTGAGGGTGGGCAGGCCCTGGCACAGGTTGGGCAGAGAAGCTATGACTGCCCCAGCCCTGGAAGTGTCCAAGGCCAGGTTGGAGCAACCTGGGCTAGAGGAAGGTGTCCCTGCCCATGGTGTGGGTGGGATGGGATGGGCTTTAAGGTCTTTTCCAAGCCAAACCATTCCATGGTTCTCTGGTTTTAGTACTTGCTGAAAACTGTGTGTGTATGAGTGAAATCTGTCTGGCAAAGAGCAGAGGGGCTGGGACTGACTGTCCTAAGTACAGGGGTTGTTGATTAGTTCAAGATTTTTAGAAATGCATTTCTTAAAATGTGTATTTTCTTTGCCATTCTTGGAACTTGGGAAAGAACAGAGCTTGTGAATCCCTTTCAGTCCATCAGAAGCAGAAGCTGCTGCCAGATGGGTGTAAAAACTTCCCAGAGCAAAGGCTCACTAAAGCCCTGTGAGTAACACAGGCTGGAAACACCTGATGGACTGAAGCACTGCTGGGGAAGCTGAAGAGCCTGAGGAGCACAAGCCCCAAGAGGTCTGTGGAGCACTCCCATTTGGGGTGTTTGCAGTGCCTGGGATGTGGTTCCTGTTCTGGAAAGCCAACCAATTTGACCAGGATGAGGAGAAAGTGCCAAGTGCAGGGTTGGTCTCTGCTGGTGTTTGTTGTGCCAGATGGTTTGTGTTTAGTGAGTTTGGTGTGTGATGAGTTTTTCTGGTAGTGCCAAGCTCGGGCTGTGCAGGATGTGGGTCCTGCCTGTCTCTCAGCTTTGTGATCCAGGGGTTTCTTCCCTGTTTTCAGCAGTGTCCTGCTGCTGAGCTTCACCACAGCTTTCTGGGACTGCTCACCATCACCTTCCAGTCTCTTCCCTGGAAAGGGCAGCACACCTTTCCAAAAGCTCTGTCTGGTTTCTTCCTTTGGGGTGAGCTGGGGCTCCTCTGTGAGGCCCCTCACACACCCTGGGACGTGTTTCTGGATCCTCAGCTGGGCCTTCCCTGTGCTCTCCATGGTTTCCAGGGAGCAGTTTCCTGCCTACAGCAGCTTTGTGAGCACCTTGGCCTCATTTGGTGCATTCAGAGAGGTCACTGAGCCACCCCTTTAACCCACAGTCCCTTTTTCCAGAGCAGAAGGGGGTGAGTTAATGAGCTCCTCGTTGAATAAGCTGCAGGGGGAACACCTTGCTCCAGGGTGAGCCCAGTTTTCACATGGAACCACTGCGGGATTGAGGGTGACCTGTTTGGAAAGTGCCAGGTGCAGTTTCTGGAGGGTGATTTGAGGGCTGTCAGTGCTGCTGGTGGCTCAGTGCAAGGACAGCATGGAGCTCCTCCATCAGATCCATCCCCTGAGAGGCACAGCTGGCACAGGGCATGGCAGCCTTGTGGGTTTGCTGCAAACACTCCGGGCTGGGCTCAGCCCTGGAGGAGAGCAGGACTGAGGGGTTTTTGCCCCCAGAAATACCTGATCAGAGGTAATAGATCAACTCTGGCTCCACAGGGGGATTTGCTGTGGTTTTGTGTGGCCTCAGCTGTGCTGGGTTATTGTAGAACAGCTGTGGTGACCTTTGGGGTTCTGTTGTTGCAGCAGCAAAGGGGACACAAGTTAAACTGCTGGTGTTTGCTGTCCTGTGGCTTCACAAACCTCCCTGCCCTGTTCTCCTCTCCCTGCAGTGGAGAGGGATGACATGAGTCTTTCTCCTCTGCACAAGTTATTGAAGTAGGACATGGAGGCAGCTTTTTGTCACTTCTCTGTGAGAAACCTCCAGTGAGGTTCTGACTTACCCCATAAAGGATTTCTAGGGGTAAGGAAAGCTCTCCAGTGTTCAGAGTACTGAGGGCTCTGAAGAAGGCTGGATGGCCAGAGCTCCTTTCCCTGCTTATCCTGAATATTCCCCTCCCAGGCTCTGAATGCAAAGGAGGAGCTCTTGAGACTCCTGGACCTTTGCAGCTAAAACAAGAGGCACTTAACGACTCAATAAATGCTTATTAAACAGCCCATCAAGGGGAGAGCCTGGGGTGAGGTCTGTAGGTAGGATTAGATCCCTTGCAGGGTCGGGTCTGGCTGGAGCACACTGGGGTTTGTGCCCCGGCTGCGGTGCCTGCACTGTCTGTGCCATCGGGGGTGCAGAAGGGGCAGCCCCGGGGGTTCCTGCCCTGGGAACAGGCTCTGCCTGCCCCGGGGGCACCAAGGCACCTGGCCCGGCTCCCGGGGGCTGCTCTGCTCGCTGGGCAGTCAAAGCTCCCACTGAGGGGTCATTCCTGCTCCTTTTCATGTGGTGGGGGAGGCAAACAGCACAGCAAGGGGGTGATTTTCTGCTCAATAACTCAGCCTGCTGGGGCGCTGGGGTTGCTCAGGTGTGACTTTGGGAAGGTGCAGCTTGGGATGTGCCTGAGTTTGGGGACAGGGGGTTAGGACTGGCTTTGTTTAAATAGGTCCTTTCCTTTGTTCTGCATCTCCCAGGGGTCTCCTCCTTCGGGTTTAAATAAGGAAAGTAATGAAATGAAATAATGCAAAATAAGAACTATTCAAAATAAATAATAAAGAAATAAATAAATAACCAAATTATTAAGAGTTAATTTTAAAAGCATCACTCCCACACAGTGCTTTCCTTGCTGTACCTGTGCTCCTGCCAGCTCTGGGATTGTCACTGTGAGTGCACGTGGAGCAGCTTGGGTGTTAATGGGAGAAAAAAAAATAATAAAAAGAAATTGAAAATAATAAATAATAAGAATAAAAATAAACAATAAAAAATTAAAATAAATCAAGACTGCATAATAAAAGTAATAAAATAAAAATCAATAATAAAAATTAGAACCAAAAATAACTAAAAAAAAAAAAAAATTAAAAATAATAGAAAATAATTTTTAAAGTAACTAAAAAGCACCATTCTCACATGGTGCTTTACTTGCTATATCTGTGCTCCTGCCAGCTCTGGGATTGCCACTGTGAGTGCACAGGGAGCGGCGCTGGTGATAACGGGGAAATAAAAAACAAATCATCAAAATAAATTAAAAATAAATGATAAAAATAATTAAGAAATAAATAATAAAAGTAATGAAAGCAATGGAATAAATAATAAATAATAAAATTATTAAAAATAGATAATTACATTTGTTAAGTAATTAAAAATAATTAAAAAATTAATTGAAAAGCCCCACTCCCACGTGGTGCTCTCCTTGCTGTGCTCTCTGGGGTTGTCACTGGGAGTGCAGATGGGGCAGCTCTGCTGTTAATGGGGAACTGAAAAGTAAATAACACGAGCAAAGGTGCCCTAAAGCTGCCCTCGAGCATCCTGGGTGGGCAGGGTGCCCAGCCGGGGGGGTGGCCCTGGCTCTGTGATTGCCTGCGTGTCCCTGTCATTTCCCCAGCCTGGCACAGGGGGATCCTGTGGATTCCTCCTGGAATGTCCCTGCCTGGAGCAGGGGCAGCAGGAATGTCCCTGTGTGCAGCCCGACCCCTCGGGGACACGGGAGCTGGGAGGGGCAGTGGGGCATTCCATGGGCATCCCAAGGTGTCCAGGGGCATCCCGAGGTGTCTGTGGATATCCCGAGATGTCTGTGGGCATCCCGAGGTGTCCGTGGGCATCCCGAGGTGTCTGTGTGCATCCCATGGTGTCCATGGGCATCCCGAGGTGTCTGTGGGTATGCCGAGATGTCTGTGGGCATCCCAGGGTGTTCGTGGGCATCCCGAGGTACCCGTGGGTATCCCGAGATATCTGTGGGCATCCAAAGGTACTCATGGGTATCCCAAGATATCTGTGGGCATCCCAAGGTATCTGTGGACATCCCGAGGTGCCTGTGGGCATCCCAAGGTGTCCATGGGCATCCCGAGGTATCTGTGTGCATCCCGAGGTGTCCGTGGGCATCCTGTGGTGTCCATGGGCACCCCGAGGTGTCCGTGGGCACCCCAAGGTATCTGTTTGCGTCCCATGGTGTCCGTGGGCATCCCGAGGTGTCCATGGGCATCCTGAGTTGTCCGTGGGCATCCCAAGGTATCTGTGGGCATCTCAAGGTGCCTGGATCTCTCTGTGGGGGCTCTGGAGCTGCATCATCACGACAATGTTCCCCCATGCCACCAGAGCCGTGGCTGCTGTGCCATCATTTAATGTTCTCCTTCCCTTCTCTTTCCAGCCCCACAATCCCTGGGCAGAGCCCCTGGGCACGGGGGGAGCATCAGCCACCAGGGAAGCTCCTAGATGGGCACGGGGGGTGTCTCCTGCAAGGTTCTGGATGGGAATAGGTCTGTGGTGACCTGTGGGTTCGTACCCTGAGCCCAGACTTTGATCCAGAGGGGCTGTGACAGGTGACAGCAGGGGATGTGGCACAGGGGGATGTGACAGGAGGGGATGTGGCTCCTGGCAAAGCTGCTGTGAGGGATCAAGTCTGGCTCTGTCCCCTGGGCTGGCACTGCATTTGCTGCCTCCCTCAGCTGGTTCCCAGTGACTGATCCCGCACTGCTCCCCTTCCCTGTGCCAGAAACATCCCTTGTCTGCTCCCAGTGAATGCATTGAGGCAAAAAATCCCACGGTGCCCACCCCCAGGAATACCAAAACAACAAAAGCACCCCCATCTCCTACGAACAGCCAGAAGAGAAGGGGCAATTTCTGCCAGTTTAGCCCCACAGTCACCTCCCCTGCCTTTGGTCATGCTGGTAAAAAGGAGAACTGAGGACATGCCTGGGGGGAATAAGCAGGAGAGTCGGACCCTGCCCTTTCAGTAGGTGCCTGGGGGCACTTGGATGCTTTCTCGTTGTCCTCCTCCTGCTCCAGGAAATGCTGTGGGAACACACTCTAACATAAATAAATGTAAATACCTGTTTGCTGTTGAGCTGGGGAGGAGGAGAGAGGGCACTGTGGGTGTGCATCGCTGCGAGACACGGTCCAGCAGTGCCTGCAGAGCAGGGAAACAGCCTGGTCCAGGGTCTTGTGTCCCAGCCTGGAGACCTGGAGCTGTTGGAGTCACCTTAAAACTTGGTTTGTACCTCCAGTGCATGTGGGGAAAGGCAGCAACACAAAGAAACCCCCAAACTCTGAGCCTGTTGCCACCATCAGAGAATGTTCCTTTGCTTTGATGAGTTGCTTAAACAAACCTTTTGTGCTTCTGAGCTTGTAAATTATTTCAAGTTCTGTCTCTGCCTTTCACAATTGGCAAGGGATTTTTCCTGTGCTCATCCATGTGTGTCACAGACAAATTGGGAAGACCAGGTTGTGCAGCTGCTGCTGCTTCCACATTGTTTTCGGGGAAGGGAATGAGTTTTTCCTGTGCCTGAGCTTCTCATCTTTTATAAGGTTCTGGTCTGCTGCACCTCAAGGTGTCTTTAAGCCTTGTTCAAACTGTAAGAGCACTGCCAGTGTGGTGTAAAGGAAGTGGAACATGCACAAATAGCACTGAGAGACCTGAACTTGGAAAAAAATGGGAATTTAAAGGGATGGTAGCAATTCCGGGGTCACGTGAGCTGGGCCTGTAACAGGGCAGAGATGCACAGCCCATCTTCATTCCCAGCAGGGCAGTCTGGGAGGGGGTTTGTCACTCGTGCTGGTTGTGGGGCTTTGGGGTGAATATCAGAGTATAGTGATTGAGCTGTGCTTGCTCAAATATTCCTGGATACCCGACCCCCTGGGGACACATTCCTGTGTCACCTGCTCTGGGTGGCCCTGCCTTGACAGGTGAGTTGGACTGGATGGTGTCCAGAGGGACTCTGTGATTTCATTTCTTTTCCCCCATGGCTCCAACACTCAATCCCATCGGCAGGAGGTGTCTTAGCACAGTTTGTGTCCTTCAGACAAGGGAAAGTAGCATTTTCAAGGTGTTTGCTTGGCTCTGTTTGCCCTTGGTGTGCTTTGTTCTAGAAGGGCTTTTAACAGAGCAGAACCCCAGAGCCTTGGAGGCAGAGCTGAGTCCTCAGCTGCTTCACTCACTGCATGTTGGGTTTGGTTCCTTCACCAGTAGAAATAGAGTTTGGTTTCTTCCTTCAACAGATGTGGGGTTTGGTTTTCTCCCCCAGTAGATGGAGGATTTGGTTTTCTCCTTCAGTAGGTGGAGGGTTTGGTTTCTTCCCCCAGTAGATGGAGGGTTTGGTTTCTCCTTCAACAGATGGAGGGTTTGGTTTCTTCCCCCAACAGATGTAGGGGTTTTACACTAAATAAATGTTAGGTTTGCTCACTAATAGCTGTAGGGTTTCTTCACTCAGTGGATGAAGGGTTTGGTTTTCTGCCTCAGTAGAAGGAGGCTTTAGTTTCTTCACTAATAAATGCAGGGTTTAAACTGCACCAGCTGCTGTGTCTTGTCAGACCAGAGGTCCTCACACCCCACAGTCATGACTTCAAGAGCGGCCAAGGCCAGCCAGTGCCTCTGGAGCACAGCATCGGGGCCAGTGTGCACCTTATCTCTCCTCAGCACTTCCCCAGTCCCTTTGGATATGTGGGTTTGGGCTGACATGAGCTGGGAATGGCTTTTTCTATTCAATGACACCTCTTGGATTTCTCTTCCGTGTCAGTCAGACGTGTGGCAGCAGCTCTGAGGATCTGCAGCTGCCTTTGGTGAGCTCAGGTGACCACAGCGTGGAGAGCTCTGGCTGTTGTGTCCTGCCAGCCCCGTGTGATCCCTGCTCATTCCTGCTCTGAGGGGATGTTGGAAAGGAATGAGGGTGGGCAGGCCCTGGCACAGGGTGCCCAGAGAAGCTGTGGCTGCCCCAGCCCTGGAAGTGTCCAAGGACAAATTGGACGGGGCTTGGAGCGACCTGGGCTGGTGGAAGGTGTCCCTGCCCATGGCAGGGGGTGGGATGGGATGGGCTTTGAGGTCCCTTCCCACCCAAACCATCCTGTTATTCTGTGACTCTGTGGACAGCTGTCACATCCCCTCTCAGTCCTCTCCTCCCACGAGAAGTGTCCCAGCTTATTTAATTTCTCCGTGTTTGGAGGTTTGGTGCTTCTGGTTGTCCTTGCAGCCTTTGCCATCAATAAACACCAAAGAAGTTGCAATGACCTGTATTTCAATCTCTTCAGCATGGAAAACTCTACCTTCAGTTTTCATGGGATGAGAGAAGGTTCCTGCCTCGTTCTGATGGCAGCAGCCTTGTTCTGGTGATGGCAAACTTCTCTGCTTCCCTGACACAGGAGCCTTGGAAGTTCTCCTCATCTGTTTACATGAAGTTGTCTCTTTATTCCCAACATCTCCTTTCTGAGGAAGGGGAAGTGGTCACAGCCCCAAGGCTGTCAGAGCTCCAGGAGCGTTTGGACAGCACTCTGAGGGACAGAGTGGGATTGTTGGTCTGTCTGTGCAGGGCCAGGGGTTGGACTCAGTGATCCTTGGGGGATATTCTGTGATTACTGGTTGTTGCCAGAGGCAGGGAATTCTGCAGGGTGCAGCCAGGATGGGATAATGGGGTGCCCTGTCAGACCAGCGGGACCCTGTAAAGGGTTCCCAGTGGACCAGCAGCTCCATGTGGGTGGTGCTTGGGAGCTTTCCCAAGGCTCTGGGCTGGATGGCAGCAGCAGCTCAGCCCTGAGGAGGGCAGGATGCCCCTCTGATGGGGTGTGTTTGCTGCAGCCGTGGCTGAGCCACAGGAGGAATTCGGAGCTCGGTGCAGCTCCTCATCCAGCACGGGGTGGGATGTGCCGGCATCTCCCACGTGTGAGCTGCTCACCCACTGCTCCTGTGGGGCTCTGTGTGTGCATTGCTGGCCACGCTCTGCTCAGTGTGAGCTAATTAATCTCTGAGAGGGAGCCTTCCCCCCTTCCCAGCCTGTGCAATATTGCTGCTGTTCAGCAGAGCAGCAGAACAAACACTGTGCAGCTGCCTCGTGTGAGGAGAGAAAACAGCGCTTGGCAAATGAAGCTGCTCCTGCCCCTGGCTGGGTGTGGGCTCTGGGAGGAGCTGGGGCAGCAGGGATGTCTGATTTAAACCCCTGCCCTCAAACTTCCCTGGGATCCAGATTCACTGAAGTCAGGAAAAGGCAGATCACAACCTGGGGGGGTGTGAGGGGGTTTGAGCCTCTCCATCACAGCCCTGCGGTGTGAGATGACCCTCTGGAAGCAATCAGGGCTGGGGTAATTAAAGCTCACTCAGATGGCACGTTTGCCCGGGCAGAGGCCCCGTGACAGCCACGCTGGGATGTAAATATTTAATAACCCTGCCCGTGTGAGAGCCTTTAAAGCTGTGCTGGGAGGTTCATGCCAGTGTGAATTATGGCTTCTGTTTTATTCTTCCCAGCTTGGCTGCCTGAAGGGCAGCCCATGCCAGGGCACATGAAATATTGATCCCAGCCGGGGCTGGGGCGAAGGAGGGCGAAGGGGGAGGTGTGTGGGGCAGGAAGGAGCTCCCCAAGGGTTGGTTCCTTGCAGAGCTGCTCAGAAATACCGTAGCTCAATGAGCTGGGTCTGTGTGCTGAATGGTGGGTGTTTCTCCCATGTTTGGACTGGGTGCTGTGTGGGTTTTCTGCTGTGTTCACAGAGATTGCAGCATTTAGGTCAAATCTGGATTATCCCTTTTTCCATGGAAGATGTGCAGGCGAGGTGAGCCCAGCATTCTGGGCCCTCCCTGGCTGCTCTGCTGGCTTGCCCTGTGCTCTGTTTTGCTTTCTTCCTTTTTTCTCCCCTTTTTTTGCTGGGAAATTCAGAGCTGGGAGCAGCCTGCAGTGTGCAGACAGGCCTGTAATGGGTGGATTGGTGTGGAGGATTTATGTTGTGCTGAGATGATGGACGTGATCTCTGTGAGGATTCTTTAATCTTAGAGGCTCTGCTAGAAGCTCGCTGAGGGTTTTAAGCTGATTCTGAAGGCATGTTCAGATCTCTCATCTGAAATTTAATTTATTAAATTTTAATCAAAACCCATGTGAATTAAACATACTTCAGAAAAAGAAATAATCATTGCTTCCCCTAAGCTGGGATGTGACTCCTGGTTTGGATCAATGCTACTCCTTTCTGGGCAAGTCCCAGTTCCAGAAGCCGCTGAAGCAGCTGCTGCACTGGGAGAAGTGGGATCACCTCTGGAATCTCCACTGGGATCCCTGAGCACCCAGGGCTGTCCAGGAGGACATCCCTTGGTCTGGGGCTTTTCATGGTCCCCGTGGTCACTGCCTGGCCTCAAATGAAGGAGTAAAAAGGGCTGTAGGGAAGCTGTGGCTGCCCCATCCCTGGAAGTGTCCAAGGCCAGGTTGGACAGGGCTTGGAGCACCCTGGGCTGGTGGAAGGTGTCCCTGCCCATGGCAGGGGTGGGACTGGGTGGGCTTTGAGGTCCCTCCCAACCCAAACCATTCTGGGATTCTGAGGTTGATATTTCTTTGAAATACCCCATTTGAAAGGCCATGGAATTGATAGAGGTCTCTTGAGAGGGAAGAAAGAACAGCAAAGAACTCTTGCCCTGGAAGCAGCTGTAGAAATAAATTCTCTTTCTAATGTGCAGGAGTTTCGACTGAATTTCTTGTGTTCACACTTTGTTTTTCCAACCTTCTCCTTTCTCTCTCTCTCCCTCCTCCTTTAGTCCTAATTTCACTTGCCCTCTTAATTTCTTTTCCCCTGACCTTCAGGAGGATGAAACACAGAGAGGGCAGAGCTATTGAAGGACATGAGGAGGGACAGTGTGTGGGGGCTGGATGGGGGAAATGTTTGTTTGGCTTGTTGTTGGGTTTATGGTGGAGGTTTTTTATTTTTTTACGCCTAAAAACTCCTTTTCTTTCCATTTTCAACATAATCGTAGTTATGTCTCTGCTTTTGAGTCCATGATTTGCTCATGGGCCCCTTCCCTGCACACACTGTGGAGCCAACACATGCTGCTGGTTATTCCCTGCCTGGTTTCCTTGCACAGCTCTCCTTGTAGGGACAATCCATTCCATGGTGCGTCCTGCACAGTGTCCCTTGTTCCTGCCTGGGCTCTGTGCTAATCCATGACAGAATCCATTGCTTTGAAGCCACTTTGAGAATGGTCATCACATGGGCTTTTTGGGGAGCCATCGTATCCCCCACTCCCTCCTCGTGCCCTGCTCCCATCTCCACCCCCTTGTCTCCTGGAATGCTGCCCGAGCCCACTGGTGTGCCCTCCCTGCTGTGCCTGTGGCTGGCACTGGGAGCTGTGAGCAGGCAGATGGCTCTGGAGCTCGTGCTGACGCCGTTCCAGCAGTGTCACTCTGATTTCAGGCTCGCTCTACCCTGCGGCTGATTTTTCCTGAAAGATTCCTGGACTCGCCTCCCCGAGTCTGCTGCTCCTCTGGCAGGTTTGCTGGAAGCTGGCTTGGGATTCAGGAGCTGTCAGGGCAATCTCAGGAGGTCACGCAGGGACATCCTTAGTCTCATTCCCATGGGGACCCAGCAGGGAAAGCCACAGGCATGGGGAAAGGGAAGTTCAGATTTATTCTTGCCTGTGGGAAGGATGAGGGCTCTGCCATCCCAGCCTGGTCTACCCAGGCACTGCAAGGTTTGCTAAAAAGGACTGAAACCACCAGGCAGGGAGTGGCTGGAGGGAGGTGGAGGCTGAGCTGCCACTGCTGGTCAGGTCTCAGAAGGGTGATGCAGGGAGCTGCCAAATCTCTTCTGAACTAGGTATCAAAATGCCCTGGATGTTATCATGGGTGCAGAGAGAAGTAAAACCCTGGATGTGCAGGCCATTCTGTTGGGCTTGGGCTGTGTTTGGCCATGGCTCTACCCTTGTCCTCCAGCACAGAGCACAGCAGCTCCTCCTACAACATGACAATCAGGGAAAGGCCGTGATAAACATACTCCAATGATATGATAAACATATTTCCAATGTGAGTTTTCAGATTTCATTTTACAGTGCTTAGTGCTCTGCAGGTAGGAACTGGAGCTGGGGGAGGAACTGGAAAGGTGCAATGGGAGAGGTGGTGCTTTCCCAGTGTTCAAACCTGAGAAAGGTGTGTGTGGGCAGGAAACATTCCAGCATCCTGGAAATGATTGTTCTGGAAATGCCCTGGCACAGGGTGCCCAGAGAAGCTGTGGCTGCCCCAGCCCTGGAAGTGTCCCAGGCCAGGTTGGACGGGTCTTGGAGCAGCCTGGGCTGGTGGAAGGTGTCACTGCCCATGGCAGGGGTGGCACTGGATGGGCTTTAAGGTCCCTCCCAGTCCAACCATTCTGTGATTCCATGATTCTGTGTTCCCTGTTTGTCTTGTCTATTCCCTGCTGCTCACAGCTACGCAGCTCAGAGTGCACACAGTGCCTCCATAGCAAGGACTTTGCTGCTTTGACACCTTCCCTTGTCCATAGGATTGGACAGTCCATGTTTCTGGAAGTGTCTTTGGGACCCCCAGGCTGCTCAGTGTTACTGAGGGGCTGTTTGGCTCATTCAGAAAAAAACAAGCCAGAAAATCAATTAATTTTAAAAATATTTGTCCCCCATTCCCCGGGAGAAGCTTCTTCCTACCTCTGACTGTTTCCTCACCTTCAAGAGATGCTGCTGGTGGTGGCTCCTGGGAAGGTCCTGACTAGCAGGGAGGTTATCCAGTTATGACAACTTGATTTGAGGCCATGCTTTTCATTAATAGTTCAGTGTGTGTAGCCCAGAGGCATTGCCTGGGCTGGATAATTGGATTTGGGAGGCAGTGCCTGGACCATTGTGACACCTCTTGCTGTGCAGCCAATTCCTGCAGCTGATCTGAGTCAGGGCAATCTGTGCAGCCTTTGTTTGGGCTGGTGCAGAGACACCTCCCTCCAGAGCAGGGAGCCCAAGGAAGCAAAACCCACACCTTGCTCTGTGTCTGAAAGCAGTTCAAAATGGTTTGGGGGAAAGCTGGCAGAAGTGAAGCCCTGCAAAGTCCTTATCAGCTTACACAGATTTACTGTGAGTTCTTTCCTTGATGTCCTTTGTAACACTGCAAGGCTGTTTCACTGGATCCCTTTGTTCCTCATTTCTGTTCTTATTAAATTAGGAAATGAGAAGTTGGCAGTAGGTTTTTACCCAGTTGCTCCTGTTTATTGTCCATCCATACCTTACAGGTACATTTTGTGACTCTTCAGTCCCTGCTTAACTATCTCAAGGACTCCAAGTCTTCTTTGCTGTCTTTTAAAAAGGGCACAAATTACTCCAGTGCTCTTTAGATGCTCAGTTATTTGGTCCTAGTTGGTGATTCTCCCAAATTCATGAGTTCGTGAGCCTGCTCTGCCCCCAGCAAGGGAATTGCCAGCTCTAATCCACCCTTGCCCTCTTTGGGTCACATCCAGGCCTGTGTAAGTCAGGTTTAGCTTGTGGCTGCAGGAAGCCTCGAGCAGCTCTGACGCCCTTTCCATGGTGATGTTCTTGGATGTCTTTGTGATGGATCTAAAACTACAGTTATATCTGAGTGTGCTAAAAGTGACTGCTAAGCACAGCATGTGTGGTGCAGGGGATGCTGCTCTGCCTCAATCTGTCTGATGACTTCAAAGAATAACTGAGGGAAGTGTTATATATTATTTTATATGCACACAGGGCTGAGATTCTCAGCTCTCTGGGTAAATTCTGCTTCATCTTCCTGCTGGATTCCTGGTCTGGTCAGCCCAGCAGGGCTGATTTTGGCTGTGGTTACAGGAACAGCTGTCTGTGCTTCCTGCTCTTGCCTTTCCCTTCACTGTCCCATGCCCAGCCTTGCTCCCCCAGTGCTAAAATAGTCTCTATTCCCACACCCTCCTTAGGAGAGCAGCCCTGGCAGGGGCTGGGTCTGATGAGGAGCTCGTTGCCTTCGGTCACCTTGTGTGTGTTGGGTTGTCCTCAGTATCTGAGTGGTTTGGGTTGGAAGGACCTTAAGCCCATCCCATCCCACCTCCTGCCATGGGCAGGGACACCTTCCACCAGCCCAGGGTGCTCCAAGCCCCATCCAGCCTGCCCTTGGACACTTCCAGGGATCCA
>JAWWEW010000077.1:3728242-3739634 GCA_035583185.1 Anabacerthia variegaticeps
ATATCCCATCTATCCCTGCCCTCTGGCAGTGGGAAGCCATTCCCTGTGTCCTGTCCCTCCATCCCTTGTCCCAAGTCTCTCTCCAGCTCTCCTGGAGCCCCTTTAGCCTCTGGAAGAGGCTCTGAGGTGTTTCTGGACCCTTCTCTGCTCCAGACTGAACACTCCAGTTGCTTGTCTTGCTTCATTTCCCTGCATGTTGCTGTCCAGGATCATTTCCCTCCTCCTGTCCCTCCCACCAATATCCAACATGTAGTACAGGAGTGATCTTGGATCTGCTCCTCAGCCCTGGGGGTTGGCAGCTGCAGTCCAACCTTCCCTGTGCTGATGACCCTCAGAATGGCAGAGGGTTTGGAGTGATTTCAGAGGGTTTCAGGGACTGTTTTCTATCTTGGAACAAAATGTTGGAGGATGAACATCTACAGTCATCACCATAAAATACAAGTTGAGAGATGGGTTGGCTCAGCCTTGCCTTGGATGTTCTTCCCTGTGAGGGTGGGCAGGCCCTGGCACAGGGTGCCCAGAGAAGCTGTGGCTACCCCTGGATCCCTGGAAGTGCCCAAGGCCAGGTTGGACGGGGCTTGGAGCACCCTGGGCTAGTGGAAGGTGTCCCTGCCCGTGGCAGGGAGTGTCACTGGATGGGCTTTAAGGTCCCTTCCAACCCAAATTCTTTATTCTGTGGTTCTGTGTTTGGGTAGCACCGTGTAGGGCCCTGGCTCTGTTCTGGTGTTTGAAAGTGAAAAGGGGCTTCACTGGTGGGTTTGATGCTCCATAAAGTGGTGGGTGCTCAAACAACTCCCCAGGCCCTGCCAGAGCTGTGTGACCATGTCTGTTGGGAACAGGAGATATCCCACACGGGGACAGTGAGGAAAGGAGAATGAGGAGGGGTTACTCTGGCAGAGTTCAAAAGAAGGAACCTCTCCTTTTCAGGGTCTGGGACCCAAAAATCTCTAATTTTCCTTGGAGTTTGAGTGTCTAGAGAAGAGCAGCCCCTCCCATCTCTGCACTGGTTGCTGCACAGAGCTTTTTCAGCCCTGTGGCAGGATTGTCAGTGAAGCTGCCAGGAGAACCTTTGACTTCAACTTCATAAAGCAACTGTCGTGTTGAAAACTGCCTCGGGTAATTAATTAATTCCTCTGTAAATAGAAGGCTTGATATGCATCAACAGTGCTGAGGGATGTTTCTCAAGAGGGAAACAAAGTGCGGCAGGGCAGGGAAGCTCTCCTTGTGTGCAGGAGGCTCGTTATCCCTGCAGGTAACACTCCACAGTCCTGGCTTGGTGGGTGTGTTGGAGGGCAGGTGCAGGTGGGCAGGGACGCCCTGGGAGGTGTGACAGCCTGGGAGTGCTCGGGTGTGTTCCTCTGCTTATGGGATGGCAGCAGCACCTGCCCAGCCCTCCTTCCTCCTGCGTGGGGGCTTCAGTCCTGGCAGCATTGGGGCAGCTTTCATGCACCACATCCCTGGCAGGGGTGCCAGAAGAAGCCCAGGACCTGCCAGGTGTTCTGCCTGTGGTGCTCTCCAGGCACAAATACAACTCTGGTCCCCATCCCAAAACTTGGGGGAATATCCTTTGTTTTGCTCATTTGGTTGCTTTTCCACATGTGGCCAGAACAGACATTCATTCCCCAAACTATTTTCAAAGCAAACTTTTGTAAATCAGATTTAAAATTGTTTCTCAGTAATTGTTCTCAATGGTAAATTAGCACAGAATCCTGGAATGGTTTGGGCTGGATGGAACCTTAAAGCTCACCCAGTGCCACCCCTGCCATGGGCAGGGACACCTTCCACCAGCCCAGGGTGCTCCAAGCCCCGTCCAACCTGGCCTTGGGCACTCCCAGGGATCCAAGGGCAGCCACAGCTTCTCTGCCCTACCTGTGCCAGGGCCTGCCCACCCTCACAGGGAACGATTTCTTCCCACTATCTCCTCTAACCCTGCCCTCTGGCAGTGGGAAGCCATTCCCCTGTGTCCTGTCCCTCCATCCCTTGTCTCAGGTCCCTCTCCAGCTCTCCTGGAGCCCCTGTAGGCTCTGGAAGGGGCTCTCAGGTCTCCCTGGATCCTTCTCTTGTCCAGGTGAACACTCCCAGCTATCCCAGCCTGTCCTTGTGGCACAGGGGCTGCAGCCCTTGGATCATCTCCCTGGCTTCCTCTGGACTCGCTCCAGCAGGTCCAAGTGTTGGGATCTCAGGAGCAAACACAGTGTTTTCCAGTGATGTTTTAATGGGATTTTGGTCAGCACCGAGAAGTCACTTCCCTTAACCCAAAACTATGGATTCCAGCATGGGAAGAAAACAAATACTCTGCTTTTCCTTGCTAAATCTCTGTCCCCCTTGTCTCAGGTGTGGAGGGGCACCCTGGCCCGGCTGCGCTACAGGAGGACCAAGGCTGCCCTCACCATCCTCAGGCACTACCGGCGCTACAAGGTCAAGTCCTACATCCGGGAGGTCGCGCGGCGCTTCCACAACGTGCGGCAAATGCGGGACCGCGGCCGGCACGTGCAGTGGCCCACGCCCCCCAAGGTGCTGCGCCGCTTCGAGGAGGCCCTGCAGGCCATCTACCACAGGTACAGCCCAGCCCTCCACCCCTCAGCCCCATAAGGGTTGGAAAAGTCACTGGAGAACTGTCAGGGATGGAGTGGCTTTGTGATCCTTGACCAAGCGAGTATTCGTTTTTTCAAAGAGTTACCACTGGATCACATTGAATTCTGTGTTGGAAGGGACACACAAAGGTCTTCAAGTCCAGCTCTCAATGGCCCCCAGAGAATACCAGAATCCCACAGGCACACCCCAACCCTCCACCCCCTCAGCCCCACAGCTGCTGCTCATCCCGTAAAGGTTGAATAAGTCACTGAAGAACATCAACTGGATGTCAGAGGTGAAGTGGCTTTGTGCCCCTTTGACCAACCAAATCTTTATTGTTTCAAAGATTTATCGAGTCATAAAATACTCTGTGTTGGAAGGGACCCACGAGGATCTTCAAGTCCAGCTCCCAAGTGAATGGCCCACAACCAAAGAGCCACGGGATGGTTTGGGTTGGGAGGGACCTTAAAGCCCATCCAGTTTCACTCCCTGACCTGGGCAAGGAAACCTCCCACTACAGTTTATTCCTGGCTCTGACACAAAGACCCAGCAGCCACCCAACCCAACCCAACCCACTCCAATCCATCCCAACCCAATCTAACCCAACCCAATACAACCCAACCCAACCCACCCCAACCCTTTGGTGCAGTAGGTGCTGAGGGACCATCCAAAAATCACTGATACAGTTGCCCAAGTCATTTAGAGGATGGACGTTGTATTTCCTTCCTTGGCCCCTTTCTGCCCTTCTGGTTGGTTTTAAGGGACAAGAGCAGCTGCTGTGGGATGAGGGGGAAGAGAAGAGGAATCTTCTGGACTTCTTGTAGCAAGGCAGTGTTTTCCTGCGGTGAAGTGAGAGAAGTCCCCCTGGTCACCCCTGTGCTGTGTGCAGAAAAGGTGTTCATGCCTTTATTAAACCTCCTCATATTTAAAAGCCGTGACTTTTTCCTCTGCTGGGCTGTAGGCAAAGTAGTTACCATTCCAGTTTGAAAAATGTTGAACTTTTAAAAGTGGCTGAACAAGAGAAATGTTGGCTGGAGGGCCCTTCAGAGATCTCCCATCTGCTTGCAGAGGGTTACCACCAGCTCTAGATCAAGCCAGCTTTGTTATTTTCCCCAGCTGTCTCCTTTAAGAGAGACATCCATCCACCCACAGCCTGTCTGGGTAGAGTCCTGCTTTCAGAATAAGCACAATTGCCATAACTACAGAATTTGAGTTGCTAGAAGTCTTTTTATAGCAATAATCCTGGAGACCTGGTGCTGCTCTGAGGGCTGGAGGGTGTTGTGGAGCAATAGCTGGGCTGCCCTGGCCTGTTCCAGGCTGCAGTTGGTCAGGTCTCAAATGAGGGGCCAAATTCAGCCGTTAAAGGAGAAATATGTTGTAAATGAGCCCAAAAATGAGCTTGCAAACACCTTATTGCAAACAGATGCACCAGTAGTTGACTTTTGGGGGTGGAACGAGGAGTTTGGCAGCCAGACCTGTCAGGGTTGGAGATGATATGTGACATTAAAATGTCAACTGACGTTTCCAGTCTTAAGGAAGGACTTCTTAGGGGTGGCTTTGTGCTGTGCCACAGGTGTGGCCCAGGCTGTGGGACTGACTCGGGTGTGTTGTGGCAGGTGGAGAGCGGGCGAGCTCATCCGGAGTGTCCCTCCAGAAGTCCTACCTCAGCTGAGGGCCAAGGTGGCTGCCATGGAGGTGCTGAAGGGTCACAGAGCTGACATTGGTCTCCAGAGAGCGTGGCAGGGCAATTACATCGCACTGGTGAGTCCAAGGGACCAACACAGTGGCTGGGGCAAAGGGGCCAAAAGGGTGAAAACCTGGAAAAGGGACTCTTGCTTTCTGGGGAGGGAGAAGTACTTTGAAGTCTCCTTTGTAGAGGGGTTTGTGTAGTTCAGAATCTTGACTTCCACTGCACCAGGAGTGATTTCTGAGTTCTGGGCAGCACCAGCAGCATTAAAGGGGATGAGCAGTGCCATCAGCTGGCTCTGAACTGGGCAAAGACAGGCCTCGGTGGAAAACTAAAGTGGTGGATATAATGGAAAAAAGCATAGGGTGGACAGGAACAAAGACATTCTCTCTGGGCCAGTTTGGTTGGTTCCCTTTGCTCTGTCCTTCCTTTCATGGTCCTGTTGAGTTGAGGGTTGGTTTCACAAGGCAGAGGCTGGAGGGAGCCTGGTCACTGCCATCCTCCCTTCCCTCAGTCAGCTGGGAAGGTCCTGAGCCTGTGTTTGCTCTTCCAGAAGCCAGACAACCCCCAGAGCACCAGCTCCTTCGTCCCTGTTGCCAACGAGCTGAAGAGGAAGGACAAGTACATGAACGTCCTCTTCTCCTGCCACGTCCGCAAGGTACCACAGGGCTGGGGGACTCCCTGGATCCACGGAACTCTGGGGAAGCCAGGGGCAAGGGAGTGACCCTGGGGATGTTTGAACAGGCAGCAGGTCAAAGCAGCCTGTTCCAAGGAACTGTCAGTGATTTTTGGATGGTCCCTCAGCACCTACTGCACCAAAGGGTTGGGTTGGGTTGAGTTGCGTTAGGTTGGGTTGGGTTGAGTTGGGTTGGGTTTGGTTGGATTGAGTTGGGTTGGGTTGAGTTGGGTTAGATTGGGTTGAGTGAGTTGGGTTAGGTTGGGTTGAGTTGGGTTAGGTTGGGTTGAGTTGAGTTGGGTTAGATTGGGTTGAGTTGGGTTGGGTTGAGTTGGGTTGAGTTGGGTTAGGTTGGGTTGAGTTGAGTTGGGTTAGGTTGGGTTGAGTTGGGTTAGGTGGGGTTGAGTTGGGTTGGGTTGGGTTAGGTTGGGTGCCTGCTGGGGCCTTGTTGTGTCAGAGACACAAATAAATTGTAGTGGGAGGTTTCCCTGCCCATGGTGAGGGTTGGAACTGAATGGTCTTTAATGTCCTTTCCCCCCAGACCATTCTGTGCTTCTGCACAACTGGTTTGGGTCTGACATTTCTCGTAGCAGAGTTGAGGTTTTTTCATTAATTTGGTTGGAAGGTTTAAAGAACTAATTAGAAAAACATGCTTGCCTGATTTTTATGGGTAGCTCCTAATGAGGCCAGTTCGAAATGTCTGTCAGGGAAGGATATTCTGAATTTTACAAAGCCAGTTTCAGTGGCAGGCCAGGCCTGCAGATCTTTCAGTGTTTTAAGAAGCTGTATATTTTTATTCCTTTTCATTTCTAAAAACGTGCTACTGCAGTTGGGCCCCATGTGCATAATTATCCTTTATGATTCTGCAAATATTGTATCCAACAGTAACAACACAATTCATTCTGCAGCCCAGAATCTCACTTCAGAATAAAACTTCGCTAGCATTAGTGAGTTATATTGTTTATTCAACAGTGATTTGTGGTTATAAAAATAGAAATCGTTAATTGCTTTCCCAGCAGAAATCTTTAAGTGCAGTTTCTGTTGCTGGCCCATGTTCTCTGTGAGAAGGGGCTTTGCTGGTGGGATGAGTGGCTTGGCTGAGTGTTGGTGTCAGGATTAAAGGAGGAGCAGGTGGGTCTGGATCCAACCCTCCTCTTACAACCTGGCAGCACTTGGGCTCTGCTGGGGACAAGGAAATACAGGGGCAATTTCCCCCCGGCTTTCCTAAGGTTAGCCTGAAAACAAAATGATGCATTTTGTGAACTTGTTCCAGTTGTTGCTGTTTCTGGCTGAACTGGGAGAAGCACGAAAAGGCCAATATACAGTTCTTAGAGGTGTGGTAGGAATTGTGTTTTTGATAGGACTGGAATGACAGTGAGGGGAGTCCCTCGGGGTCTGTGTGTGGTGTTTATACCCGCTGGGGCAGTTTCCCCTGGCTCACTCTTACACAACCTTTGAGCTGCTCAATCCTTGTGTTTCTCTTGGTTCAGCTCCCAAGGACAATCCCTGTGCAAGCACAGGGCAGAGCAGGTTCCTGAAGGCCATACCTCATCCTGTTCCCTGGCTGCAAGGACATAGCTCCAGCAGTTTGGTGTTTCTGGGGAATGAAAAATCCTTGAGCATTCCAAGAGGCATTTCTGCACCTCCTGTGCTGGGAAAATCCATTTTTTGTGGGCTTTGTTGCTTTGAGATCCCAGCACTTCAATAGTAAAAACAGGCTGGGGATGGAATAGGTGTTACCCACATAAAGTGCATTTCTCCTGAGCCTAAAGGTGCTTTCAGAGGCAAAGCTTCAGCTGCTCATGGGGGCATGAAATCAGCAATCCTGCAGTGACTGCAGGGTTAGAGACTTGCAGCCTTGTGGGTTTTTGAATTATCTTGTCATTTTTTTGACCTTCTGAAAGATTAAATGGTTGGTTGCTCTCTTCTCTCAGAGAGGTCAGGCTTGATCCTCTCCTTGCCTGTTCAGTTAGGGATTCCTTGGCACAGCTTTTGGGGTCATCACTAAGGAAACCCTATGCCTGGAAGTGTCCAAGGCCAGGTTGGACAGAGCTGGGAGCAACCTGGGCTAGTGGAAGATGTCCCTGCCCATGACAGGGGTGGAACTGGGTGACTTGAAGGTCCCTTCCAACCCAACCCATTCCATGATTCCACTATCTCAGCACTGCTGTTGAGGACAAGACTGCAGCTTTGTGGGATCTGTGTGAGCCTGGTGAGTCCAGCACACCTCCATGGTACAGCTCACATGCAAACAACCCCAGCCAGGATCTCTCCTGATTGCCACATCCCCTTTTCATTTTTAATAAATAAAACCATCAGGTTTCCTCCTCTTAGGTCCAACTTCCCTATGTCCTACCAAATGTCACTGGCACAGGGTGGCACTTGGTGCTGGCACGTGCAACTGTGCCCATGTGCAGGGCACTTGAGAGGGAACAGGAAGGGGATTTGTCCCTGATGCCAGACTTGGTTTGGTGTGGATTTACAAACTGGCTGTTTGTTTCTCAGCTGAAAATTGGTCCATGGGAAGCTTTACCAGGGAACTGAAGAGGGAGTTATAGAAATGGCAATGTAATTAATTATTAGGTGGCTTCACTGCTTCCCTAAATAATTCTCCTGAACAAAGCAGAAGTCCACAGAGCTCAGGTGTACCCATGGTGTATTTTCATGATTCAGCTTATTTGAGGATTCTTGAGCCAAAAATGTGCTGTTGCTGCTGGTCCCTGAGGCAGGAAGGTGTCAGTGGGAACCACAGGAAGGTGTCAGTGGGAACCACAGAGGGGGCACTTTGGTGAGTGTTTTATTTCAGGAGCAGCATCAGCCTTTCTTGGTGGCTTCTGTGAGGTCACCCAGCCACGTGTGTGGACAATGCCAGGTGTTTGCTCCTGAAATTTCCAGGTAACTGCAGTCTGATACACTTCTTTCCTTGAACAGAAAGGGCATTAAAAGGGCAACTTGACCAGACACAGGCTAAGCCCAACCTCACATATTTAAACATGTTTATGTATAGAACATACAAGATACTGATTATCTCCTTTAGGTGATGAGGGGCATTGATCTAGTGAGTTCTTCAGGAAGAATCTAGAAGAGTCTAGATCAGGAGGAATTTGTTAGAAAGGGTGGTCAGGCCTTGGAAGGGGCTGCCCAGGGAGGTTTGGTGTTCCCATCCCTGGAGGTGTCCAAGGAACGACAGGACATGGCACTCAGTGCTCTGGGCTGGGGGTCAAGGTGGGCATTGGGCACAAGGTGGACTCGATGGTCTTGGGGGTCTTTTCCAAACTTAATGATTCTGTGATTCTAAGTCAGGGAAGTAAATTTACCCAGGGACTGCTTTCCAAGAGCTGCTGGTGAGGTTTTCTCCAGCTCGAGTGTGTGGGGTCCCAATTTCAGCAGCTTGAGCTGAATAACAACGGGTGGTTCTGTTTGGGCCAGGGCTGTTTCCATGGCAGGGCTGTGAGGAGGCTTTGAAGCCTCGCTGGGGGAGCTGGATGAGCTCTGTGGTTGCTTCCTCTCAGTAGGTACAGGTAGAAGCAGGTCATTCCTGCCTGTGGAAAAACCCATCTTTTCTGGGCATTGTGGTGCTCTTCACTTTTTCAAAGGAGATTTTCAAGATTTTTGCCTTAGGAAACCAAATGCGTATTTCATGCAAACCTCCAGATTTTGTTGGATCACCTAGGAAACAACAGATTCTCTTCTTTTTTTTTTTTTCCCTTTTAGAAAGAGGCTTTTCTTCCCACTTTTCCCTTGTCACTTGTGGCACCAAGCTCCCTGGAGAGGAGCATCTCCTCCGAAGGCTGGTGCCCTGCGGTGTCCAGAAACCACTGCCAGAGACCTGGAAAACTTCTCTGAAGATTTTCCAGCTCTAGGCCAGACCGTCATTTCCCCCATAAGCTTGTCAAGAAACTAAATTAGGGCCGATTCACATTTGGATCAACAAGATATAAATACAAAAAGCCCAGAAGGTGCAGAGAACAGTGCTGGGAAGGGCTGTTTTCCGGGAGGGGATGAGCTGTAGCTGAGAACAGAAGGCCTGTCCTTACTCCTACAAACCCACTGGTGGATTTGTATCTGAATCCCTGCTGGGGACAGTTTTTACCTCTAAACCACAGCAGGTTTTATTTGCATGAATATTCTGGAGGTGCATGAGGCACCTGAAGCAGAGGGGGTGTTTGCAAAGAGCTGAAAGGGCAGGAGTTTTGGAGCAAAGAGAATTTGGGAGGAGAAAAGCTGCTGGAGCTCCTCTTTGGAGCATCCCTTTACCTGAATTTATTGTTCTGTGGGAACACTAAGAGAAAAAAAATGAGGGGCTGCAGCATGTCCAGGGAAGGGAATGGAACTGGGAGAGGGTCTGGAGAATGTCTGAGGGAGCTGGGGGGCTCAGCCTGGAGAAAAGGAGGCTCAGGGGGGACCTCCTGGCTCTGCAGCTCCCTGATGGATCCAGGCAGGGATTGGACTCTGCTCCCAGGGAACAGGGACAGGAGGAGAGGGAACGGCCTCAGGCTGGGCCAGGGGAGGGGCAGGTGGGATATTGGGGAAATTTCTTCACAGAAAGGGTTGTTCAGCCCTGGCACAGCTGCCCAGGGCAGGGGTGGAGTCCCCATCCCTGGTGGGGTTTAAAACCCATGTGGGTGTGGCACTTGGGGACAAGGGTCGGTGGTGGCCTTGGCAGTGCTGGGGAATGGTTGGACTGGATGATCTTCAAGAGCTTTTCCAACCTTTATGACCCTGTGATTTATGAAAGCCAGGTGTGCTCCCCATCCCTGCTTCCCAGGCAGCAGCTGCAGGACCTTCTCTGCTGGGGTGGATTGGGTGTTCCAGCACTGAAATCCACTCTGTTTGTCTCCGTGCCCGAGGTGGGCACAGCCAGGACACGGGCAGGGCCATGGCAGGGGGCAGGAGGTGTTGTCAGGCTCTTTAAAGAAACCTGAAATAAACCAAAAAGGTGTGTTTGGGATTGACCCGAGCTCTGTGTGGGGCAGATCCTGGACTGAAAGGGCTGGGAAAGCCTCTGGTTCAGCTCCCAGGATGCAGCAGGTGCTGAGCCTGGAGCTCCACAGCCAGATCCCCTCGGAGGAGCCTGTGCTGCTCTGCTCAAACACCTCAGTGCTGGCACCAGCCACTCCTGACCTGCTTTCTCTGGGCCATTCAGTATTTCACAGCCTGTAGGTTTTTTTCCTCCCATTCATCCGCTTCCTAAAATAATCCCAGTTACTCAGCATCTCTTCCTGGGAGACTTTCCAGGCCCTCAGTCATGTTCTTCACCTTCTCTGAACCATCAGTCTCCTTCATGCTCCCCCTCCCGGTGCTTCACGGGCTCTTCCAGGTGAGCCCTTGGCACCCAGGATGTTATTCCCGTGTTAATCCTTATCCATGCCAACACTCTGCTTATTTTGAGTTGCATGTCTGTGCCAAGATCTCTCCAGAGCTGTCTGAAATCATCCTCAGATCCTTTTTCTGACTGGGTACTGTTACTGTAAAGCTGTCACAGAGCTCCCCAATCTGCATTTTTTGCCTTTCTCTCCTCTGAACTTTGTCACTCTGCTGCCTCTTCACTGAGAATATTGAAGTTCTCCCGTTGTCTCCCGACTTCACCCTGGAAAATCCTATTTATGTTCATCTTTCTCATCATGTCTTACCCTTATCTCCCCTTCCCAGTTGATTAATAAATATCTCAGTGGCTGTGACACACCCATGGCTCTGCTTTTCCACGGTGGAAAACAGTTTCTCCTCTGTGTCCTACTTTCTTCTGCACTTCTTACAAACCTTGCCATCCTGCCTTGTGACCCTTCAGCACTGAGGGGCATCTGAGAGCCTGGGGGATGTGGAGCTGCTGGGGAGAGTCCAGAGGAGGCCACAGAGATGCTCTGAGAGCTGGAGCCCCTCTGCTCTGGGAACAGGCTGGGAGAGCTGGGGGGATTCACCTGGAGAAGAGGAGACCTCAGAGCACCTTCCAGTGCCTAAAGGGGCTTCAGGAGAGCTGGAGAGGGACTTGGGACAAGGGATGGAGGGACAGAGCCCAGGACAAGGATGGGCCAAAGCATCTGCTGTCAAAGCCTCAGTCTGGGCTGTCCCAGCCCCTGAGCTCTGCAGGACAGGGATCCTTCCTGGAGCTTCTGGGGTGCCAAAGGCACGTGTGTCACGGAGGAGCAGGGCTGGGGCTTGGGTGTTCCTGAGTTGGGGTGAAACCCTGACCTTCCCCAGGGTGCCACAGCTCTGCTGGCTAACTGGGAAAGGTGCTGCTCTGAGACTCTGCATTTCTGTGTCTGGAAAATGGGATTACAGGGTCCATCTTCCCTTTGCACTGTGTCTAGGGCTTTGGAGAAAACCTGTCTGGGAGCTGTCTGAGTTCTGGGTGTTCCTTGAGTGGGTTCTGGGTGTTCTTCATGTGAGTTTTGGGTCCTTGTTGTGTGAGTCTGGCACATTTAGCACTGCAGAGTTCCATTCTGTGTGTTCCTGCA
>JAWWEW010000077.1:3739734-3763992 GCA_035583185.1 Anabacerthia variegaticeps
TCATGTGAGTTTTGGGTCCTTGTTGTGTGAGTCTGGCACATTTAGCACTGCAGAGTTCCATTCTGTGTGTTCCTGCAGTGCTCAGTGGGACTGACAGTGCTTTTGTCCCCAGGTCAATCGCTTTAACAAGGTGGAGGACAGAGCCATCTTCATCACCGACCGCCACCTCTACAAGATGGACCCCATGAGGCAGTACAAGGTGATGAAGACCATCCCCCTCTACAACGTGAGTACAAGGGCTGGGGAGCCTCCCCTGAGGCTCTCTCAGGGCAGTGCATCTACTCTTTAGCTCCATTTTCATAGCCATAAAATGGAAAAAGACAATATTTGTTGTATTTAATGTCTTTATGACAGTTATAGTGCAGTTATTATAACACCAAAGCATCGCAGTGGGATTCTTGGGGTGTCTGTGCAGGGCCAGACTGATCCTTGGGGGTCCCTTCCAACTCAACATATCCTGTGATTCTCTGGTTCTGTGATCATATTAGCTTTTAATTTCAGTGCTAAACTAAAAGCTAAACCCCAAACTGCCTCGTGCTCTGCTCTGCTCCTCCCCTATTCCAGTGTTCTTTGCTGGGTGCGGGGTGCTGGCCCCGCAAGGGGCTTGGCATTTCACAGCAGCTCATGGCACTGTTTCAGTGTCTCTGAGGGTTTGTTTGATCCTTCCTGTCGTGCTCGAATCTGTTTCTTTCTTTATTTAATTTGCTTCTGTTTAATGCAAATCTCATCAAAGCTAAATGTGGGATTAGGGTGAGGTGTGGCCCTGGGGGCAGGAGGCAGCACATTATCACAGCTGGGAGGGGTGGGCAGCACCTCCTCCCTGCTCCTCAGCACCCTCCAGGGGGGACCTGTTTGTCTCCCCCAGCCCCAGTGGCTGTGCTGTGGTTATCTCCAGCCTGCAGAGCCTGCCTGTGCCTTGGCAATGCCATCCACAGAGTGCTGGATGTTTGCACTCAGAGGAGGGACAGATCTGGCATCTCTCTGTGTTGCTGAGGGGGCAGAGATGGGATTAGGATGGGGTGAAATCTCATCTGCAGACCTGCAGGGAATGATTGGCCCAGGCTGCGTCCCTGGGGCTGGGTTTTGGGGGGCTGCTCTGCCCTCCCTGCTGGCACCAGCCCCCGCTGGGCACCCACTATTAATATCTGCACTCTCACCTTATCCAAAGTGGCCAGGCCACTGCAATTCACTTGCTGTGTCAGCAATGACAGACAAATCCATATTTGCCACAGGTTTAGAGCAATGTCTGCTTTTCCTGTGGGCCTGGTGGGTTTCAAGGTGCAGCTTGAAGATTTACAGCAGCGTGAGACCAGATCACTGCTGGTAGCCTGAACATTTCCCTCTGAAATCCTTAATGCCTTAAAAATTAAAGAAGGTGGGCGAGTCAGACACAACTTCAGGTAACACAGGGAATAGCTGGTGCTCAGAAATGTCTGTAATTATTGTTTTTTCACAAAAAAAGGTATCTAAAGTAGAATATCCCTTCCTTCGGAGAGCTGTGGGGCAGGCTGTGTGCTGGCCATGTCTTGGTTGTCTGGGTGCTTTGCAGCTCCTCAGGCACCACAGCAGTTCATGGTCTGTGCAGATGAGCCTCTTGCTCTTACAATTCTTACATGTGGATATAAATCAGCTTTATTTGGGGATCTGCAGTTATTCCCACAGGGATTCTTGCCTGGGCAGTTCCTTGACCTGAGCCCTCCTTGACACTCCAGAGGTCCTGGAGTGCTTGGCACAGGAGGGGTGAGTCCAGGAGACCCTCTGCCGACTCCTCAGGTGTCACAGTAATAGTCCAGAGTGGGAATTTGGGCAGAACAAGCTTTGGGGAATTCAGTGGTGTGGAATTTCAGCTCTGTTGGCTGCAGCCCCTGCTTTTCCTGCTCCCCCTGCTCTGTGGTCCTGGGGAACAGTCCCAGAGCTGCAGGTGCAGGACTGGGCTGGGATCCTGCTGATGGAATGAGCCCTCAGAGCTGCAGGAGGGACAGGAGGAGTCTGGGGGTGTGTTTGGTTCATACCCAGTACAGGAAATGTTTCATGGAATTCCAGACTGCTTTGAGTTGGAAAGAATATTAAAACCCATCCAGTCCCACCCCCTGCCATGGGGACACCTTCCACTACCCCAGGGTGCTCCAAGCCCTGTCCAACCTGGCCATGGACACTTCCAGGGCTGGGGCAGCCACAGCTTCTCTGGGAATTCCATCCCAGCCCTCCCCACCCTCCCAGGGAAGAATTTCTTCCCAGTATTCCATCTAAATGTACTTCCCTTCCCTTTGAAGCCATTCCATTTGCATTTCTTCTGCCAGCGTTTCCTGAATTGAACCCTGGCAGAGGGTTAATGCTGTAGCACAGTCGTTTGTTCCTTTCTGTAGTTATGTTTCATTTTTTGTTCCAAATGCTCTGAATGTGTGTCCCCTGTCACCTCCTGCCTGCCTTGCACACTCCCCCTTGTTTGCCTGATCCCTCCTGCCAAGGCAGCCCTTCCACAGTGGGAGGGAGGTGCTGTAAGTAGCTCATGAATGAAATCCCTTCCCTTCTGGGGAAAGAACAGTTGTTGGAAATGCTGTGAAGATTTTGGGGGATGATGATTCCCCCGTGGTGACATGTGTGGTGTCCCAGCCCTGTGCCAGCTTTGCATGTGTGTGCCCTGGGAGGGTGGACCACCCTCCCGACAGGCAGAGGTGAAGTGGGCTGAGATCCCTGTCAGCGTTTGCACAGCTCCCTGTCACCACAGCAGCATCCGTGGGCTGCCGTTTCCATGGAGATCCCGTTGGACTGTCAGCTCCTGGCTGGGAAAGCACCAGCTGCTTCTGTGCTGCCCAGGTCGCTGCCCATCTCCCTCCCTGGGCTTGCTGGGGTGAGCTGGGAGTGACCCCTGGAACGTCCTGCCCAGCCCTGCCCTGCCCAGCCCTGGGAGGAGAGGGGAGGGCTGGAGACCAAACCAGCTTTGCCTTGGCTTAGATGGGAGGAAGGAAGTTTTCCCCTGGGAGGGTGGGCAGGCCCTGGCACAGGTGCCCAGAGAAGCTGTGGCTGCCCCTGGATCCCTGGGAGTGTCCAAGGCCAGGCTGGAGCAAACTGGGATGGGGGAAGGTGTCCCTGCCTGTGGAATTGGATGAGTTTTAGGGTCCATTCCAGCCCAAACCATTCCATGACTATGAGTTGTGTCCTGTGTGAGAAATGTGGAATTTTGGGCACATGACCAGCAATGACTTCCCTTTGAACCCAGTGACTTCGCTGTATGGAGATGCTGCTTTGGGGGATTTTCCATGTGCATTTTCCATGTGCAGCTGCCTCAGGAATACCAATACACAGTTACCTTTCTGTTCCTACCTGAATTAAAACCAGACAATGGCAGAGAGGAGCTAAAAGGCACCCAAGCAGCAGAAAGGCTCTTGCAGGCACCTTTCCCTGTGCAGGGGGAGCACAATAGAGGATGTTCCAAGGATTTCTTCCTGCTCTTCAAGCAGAGCCAATATTAGTGTTGGTAAATACTGAGATAAGCACCTTCTCTGAAATGATTTCTTTTGTGTTGTGTTGATTTGTTCAGAGAGTCTTATGGGGAGGGGTGAAATGGGAGGATTTTGAAGGGCTCTTGGACTCCTAACAGGCTTCTGTTGAATAATTAATGTCTAAATTGCCTTTTCAAATCCGACACTGCGACTTGTTCATCTTTCACACTCGCTGCACATTTCAAACCCCGATGGCAGCAGTCCCTGTGGTGCTCTTGTGCTCACAGGAGGCTATTTAAGCATGCAAATTAATTTTTAGGGACACTATAAAGCCAGGCAGCTGTTAATGCCTGTGCATGAAGTGGAGCTTGTTTTGGAAGCATTTCCTAAGCCCCAAATGGCCTGAATGGAGAACAAACTCCACCTGTGCTGGGCGGGCCGTGCCATGGATGGCGGGAGGTCCCTGCCCAGGGTTCCAGGGTCAGCAGGTGCTGCCCTTCAGGTCCTGGGGGGATAAACCAACAAAATCCCAGGGATTCAGACCTTGGGAAGTGTCTCATCCCCAAAATAGGGCACAGACTGTTGGCTGAGCTTTTCTGGGAAGTGTGAGACAGCCAGAGCTCGAACAGGTTTCTTGGAAATAATCTGTTGTGACTGTGACACCAGACACAGGAGCTGGGCCTGGGGGGATCCGAGTGCTGAGGGAGTCAGGGACATCCAGCTGGATTGGTGCTCAGGAGCTCCACAGGAGCCTTTTTCCTTCAGGAAGGGAGTAATGAGACTGATCTCCAAGAAAGTGGTACACGGGTGCCTCTCACTTGGAGGAGAATGTGGCTTCTCTCTGCAAATCTCTGAGTGACTCTTTTCTTCCTTGTTTTATTTTACTTTATTTTAGTATTTTATTTATTCTAGTCTAGTCTATTCTATACTCTTTATTTTAGTCAATTTATTTTATCTATTCTTTTCTGTCCTATTTATTTTATTTCCCTCTCTCTTTTACTCTGGTTTGTTGTACTTGCCTTCTGATGCTTTTTTTGCCATCCTTATTTGTTTCTCCAGCTCAGATTCATCTCCTGCTTTCTCTAATACTCATCTCAACAACCTATGCACCTGGACTGCCCTTCCAAAAAATTCCCTGCTTTTCCCCTGTGAGATGATGCCAAAGCCTTTGATGAGCCAAGTGCAGTTACTTCACAGACAAAAAGAAACATCTGAAAATAAAAGACCCAAACTAAACCACCATACTTTTTATTTTGTCCAAACAACCAGACCTTAATCCAGGCCTAAACATGGGAATCATCCCAGCTTTGTGGGGTTTGTAGTTTATGTTCTTCTTAATTCTTCTTTACCTAGCACAGAACAGGTTGGAAAACTGAACCCACCACCATGTTCACCATTAAACCTTGTCCCCAAGGGCCACATCCACGTGTTTTTGGATATTTAGAGCCATGGCATGGTTTGGGTGGGAAGGGATGTTAAAAACCACCCAGTGCCACCCCTGCCATGGGCAGGGACACCTTCCACTGGCCCAGGGTGCTCCAAGCCCCGTCCAACCTGGCCTTGGACACTTCCAGGGCTGGGGCATCAGTGTTTTTATACCAACATATATAACCTTGTTGTTGCTTTGTCCCCACAGCTGGTGGGACTGAGTGTCTCCAACGGGAAGGACCAGCTCGTGGTGTTCCACACCAAAGACAACAAGGACCTCATAGTGTGTCTCTTCAGCAGAGACCCCTCCAGCGACAGCCGCATCGGGGAGCTCGTGGGGGTCCTGGCGAGTCACTTCAAGAGGTCAGTGCTGGGGCTGGCTGAGCTGAGCTGTCCTCCTGGTGTGCCAGGTCAGCCCCTGGGTCACTGTGCTGCCAGTCCTGAGCTGTGCATCCATTGCTGGGGTACCAGACACCGCTTTTTCCTGGCATTTTTGGGATACACTCTTCAGCTACAGCACTTTGTTGCCTCCTCTGCCTTCCCCGTGTGTCAGAGCAAGGGTGTTTGGGGACAGGTATCACTGAGGATGCCTTTGGAGTGTGTCCTGAAGGCTTCTTTAGCCAAACTCTTAATAGATAAAATTAAGATTGAGCTTTTCATTGCTCCCCTGCCCAGTATCAGATTTATTGCTGAGCTGTAGAACATCATCTCTGGTCCCTGAAATCTGTTTGTCTGGGAAATCCCTGTGCCAAAGCTGTCATTGGTGATCAGTTACCAGTTCCCCAGGCCTGAGCTCCTGGAGCTGCAGCTGGAGCACAACAACCCCCAGGATTGTAGGAGCGAGGTCAGGGCTGCCCCAGGAGCAGCCCCAGGAGTGGCTGCATTGCAGGAACTCTGGGGGAAGTGGGATGTGTTCCCTGGCCCCTCCAGGCCACATTCCCAGGAGGAATGTTGCTGACCAGCACGTGCAGTTTGCCATTCACAGTATCAGTGTTCCATTTATGACTGATCATGCTGAGCCTTTATAAGTAAATCTTCACACAGAGCAGTGAGTGGCAAGAAAATGAGGGCGAATTGAGGTCACTTTGGGTCCCTGGGCTGTTTTTTTTCATGAATTCAAGAATTCAGCCACAATGGGGTGAAGTCCAGGGCACCCTGTGCTGCTGGAGCAGGGGCTGAGTCCACTGGAAGTGAATCCTCAGCACTGGCATAACATTTTTGGGGAAATTCAGTGTTGAAAGGCAACAGAAAACATTCTCTGGTTTTGCTTTTACCTAACTATTGCTTAATTTTGAAGGCAGCTGCTCCTGAAGGTTCAGGAGATGGTGGAAAGCAGCACTTTGTTTGGGAATTTATTTGGCATCACCTTTAGGTGGCTGGTGCTGCTCAGGGCCTTGCCAGGTCCCTGCTGTGGGAAGGGGCTCCAGATCCCGAGTCCAGACTGCCCAGGATTGCTGTTCCCTTTGCTTGGCTGAGTCCCCAAAGCCCCAGTGTGTCACCTGTGTGTCACCTGTGCCACTCTCCACCTGAGCCACCTGTGCTTCATTTTAACAAAGGGTGTTGTGTGACCATCGGCCTGACCTCTTGCACCTTCAGCTGAGGGTGCAAACCACTGATTTGCAGGGTCTTATACTGATTTTAACACTGACATTTCTATCTTTATAAAGAATTAGGTTTAACTTTGTCACTGTCTGCAGGAGAATGGCAGTGAAATACATTTACATGCTGATAATCTCCACTTAAATTAGCATTATTGTAGTGCTTCAAGTGACAAATCTCAGCACAGCTGGTTAAAAGGGAGAGCTGGGCCAGAAGCCCATTTTTCCCAAAATCCAAGAAAAGTCACTGGATTAAGGGTAATGCACAGGACAACTTGCATTCAGTTTCCTGAATATCCAAATGGTTTCCCACTTTAGAGCAGTATCTGTAAATCAGGACAGAAGGAAATATTCATGGTTTTAGTCACTTCCCATTTTCTAGGAGTCAAAACCTGTGTCACTGATGGGATTAGCTGACCCCTTGCAGGAGAGGGGCTTTGGGAATTCCTCATTAACCAGGATTAGCTGGAGGTCGTGTGCCTGTGCCAGGGGTCAGGTTTCTCTGTCCTGCCTGTGAGGAGGTGGTTGCTCAGAGCAAAGACTGGATCCAGCACTAAAATCTTGAGCCTGAAAGCTCCATTTGTGACCCACGGTGGGATTTAAGAGCTCTGCTCCACATGGGAGAAGCTCCTGTGGGTCACAGGGCTCTCAGTGAGGTCCTCTGAGCCATTCCCAGGCCTCCTGGAGCCCTGCTGGGAGGTTCTGGCAGGGCTGAGGTGTCCCAGCCACCTGTGGTTGTGTGGAGGTTGTAGGTGATGACCCTTCAGCTGTTTGTGCAATAAAATCCTTCCAATTTGGTGCCTTTCTGTGTCAGTGGGTGCGAAAGGGGAGGGGAGCCTCGTGGGGTCACCTGTGCCAAACCTCCTCTTTGTGTCAGGTTTTATTATTTTTCCAAAGTGTTTGAACCTCTAACTCCATTGCTGATCCATCTGCTTGGGAATTTTGGGAATTTTCAGCAAGAAATAGACACTTGGAACAAGTCTAGAGGTGACACCTTTACATGTTGCATTCTGGCAGCTGCTTTTGGAGACATGGCACTGTTCCTGTTCTTGGCCATCAAGGCTTCACATTTGGGATTGTTTGGCCTCAGTTCACATCTTTTCACCTACCTGAAGCTGCATCTTCTAAAGTTATTTCTGGTAGGAATGGCCTTAGTTTGAGGTTGTGCTCCCAAATGAGTGTTTGTGTTGTGTAAAATGAACTTGATGCTTCTCTGAGCTGTAAAATCTTCTGGGGAGTTAACAGGAGTTTGAGTCATTCTTCTAAGAGATGAGCTAGATTTATATCTTTTTAACAATGCAGTTGTTCAGGCAGCTGAATTCCCAGCAGAAATTATGGGAAGCCAACTGAGATGCTGATGTGGCCACAGCAAGCTGAGGTCTGCCAGCAGAGCAGCGTGTCCCTGAGCTGAAATCCCCTGGGTGTTCCCTGCTGTTCCCTGGCTGTCTGAGCCCCAGGGATGGGCACCTCCTGCCAGAGCCCTTGTCCCTGCCAGGTGAGGAGGGCTGGGATCAAGTGAGTCCATGGAATAGCTGGGAAACTCCTCTGGCAGCAAAGTGTGGTGGGTGGTCCCTTGGAGGAGCAAATGTGTGGAATTTGGACTGTGGGGCTCCTGCTGCTGCTCTGCAGGAAGCAAAGATGCCCTGACATGACTGGGGCAGCTCAGAGCCCTCACCCTGGTGTGCCAAGGCAGGGAAACAGCTTTTGGGAGCTGTGGCTGTGGCCACAGTGTCCCTGGGAGTGCCAGAGCCTGTGCTGGGAGAGGGGGATCTGGGGGCTTTTGGGGGAGAGAGGGTGTGTAGGAGGGGTGTGATCTTTATCAGCCAACAAAGGACTTGCCCTTTCCACCTTTTACCCCTTGGTGGCCCTTCAGGCTCTGGCAGATGTCCCAGCTGCCCAGCCCAGCAGGCTGAGGCCCCTCTGGGTGCCCTTCCTGGGAGGACCCTCTGGGATCCACCTTCCCTTTGCCCTCCCTGGAGCCCGTGGGTGCTGTGCCCTGACCTGGGGGGCTCAGGCAGCTCAGGTGCCCCCATGGCAGGTGCCCAAGGCACTCCCAGGCTCTGTTCTCAGCCCCCCCAGTTCAGGGGCTGCTTTATTGCTGTGCTGGAGCTCGCAGGGTTTGTTCTGTCCCTGTCCATGTGCCAGTGTCACTGTCACTGCCCTGCCGTGCTTGCTGCTCCCTGATCCCCACATTGTCTGCAGCCACAGCCCCTGGTTTCCCTCCAGGATTCCCAAAGGGAATGGGGAGTTAACAGTAAGGAGCAATCCCTGCAGAAGCCCAGCAGAAAATCTCTTGCCTGAGCATAATTTGGGATTTTCCAGTCGTGTGCCCTGGATTCCTTTTCCTCAGTTCTGGGGCCTCACCCCGGTGTGCCTGGAGCAGGAATTCCCACAGGGGGATCTCACACTGCCCATGGAATGGGTTGGGTTGGGAGGGACCTCAAAGCCCACCCAGTGCCACCCCCTGCCATGGGCAGGGACACCTTCCACCAGCCCAGGGTGCTCCAAGCCCCGTCCAACCCGGCCTTGGACACTCCCAGGGATCCAGGGCAGCCACAGCTTCTCTGGGCACCTGTGCCAGGGCCCAGAACATGTGCAGGAATCGGGGGAGATAGATGTATACATTTATATATGTGTAAAATATGGAAATTCTGTGTATGTGTACATAGATGTGAAAACACCTGGGGTGGGAAATCTGTGCCATCACAGAGCAGAGTCACAGAACCATCAGGGTTGGAAGGGACCTTCCAGGTCATCCAGTCCAGCTGTCCACTGTAACCTCTGAACTACTAAACCAGCTGAATCAGCCTTTCAAAACAAAGGGAAATAGCAGCAGGTTTGGTGGAAAGGGCCCAGTTTTTCCAGACTTCCACACCAAGCAAGGCTTGCCAGGGGAAGGGCATCCTTCCAAAACACACCTCAGGGGGGCAGGTTTGGGGTTAAAGCTTTGTCTGTGAGAGATCCTGGGCCAGGTCTGGGTTAAAGCTTTGTCTGTGAGAGATCCTGGGCCAGGGTGTTCATGGGCTGGGCAGAGCAGGACCCACCCCGGTGGGGTCCAGAGTCTGCTCCCCCTCAGGATGGGTGTGTGGGAGCCCAAAGCCGGGGCTGGGACGTGCCAGGTCTGGGGGAGACATTCACAAAAGGCTTTTTTTTGGGGGAAAAAGACCCCTTTGACCACTTCCTTGCTACTAAAGCTTCAGCCTTAGGACCAGAGCTGTTCAAAGCCATGGATGAGGCTTCAGCCTCAATCGGTGCCAGCCCAACCCTCGCCAGAACTGCAGCGACTGGGGCAGGTTTGGTGCAAAGAGAACTCAGCAATGGTTTTATCCAGCGTTTTGCTCTTGGCACCAGCTCCTGTGGGGACAAACAAAGCCTCCTGCAAACACTTCCAGTGAAAGGTGTTAAATTTTGCCATTATCTGAAGGTGCAGTTTGAGGTGAGGGTGAGTTTGGCATTAGTGTGAAAGCAGAGGGTTTGTAAGAGAGATGAGAGAAACACCCTGAAATACCCATTTTCAGCCCATTGTGCAGGAGCAGTTGGTGCATTTTTGATGCTGTCTGTAAACAAAGGCAGAGGAGATTCCACATGGTGTGATTTGGCTTGTTTAGGGAAAAATGCTCAGCTCAGTGATGAGCTCGGTCTGGAACACAAATCGTTTGATTAATGAATTCAAGATTTTATTATTTGAATTTTTTCCACTGATAAAGAGAAACAAACCTTCCAGCTCGGGCCCAGGATTCAGGCAAGAGGTTCAACCTAAAGGTGCTTTTTTCATATCAAAACTGGGCTGATTTTGGTCAGTTTGAGACTGTTTCTTTGTTTTAAAGCTTTCTCTGGTAGAAATCTTGATTAAGTGCTGAGATTTATAGACAAGGGAGCTAAACCAGCATCTTCTGTGTAGCCAGTGACAGTCTGGGGGGGTGATGGGCATCTTAAATCTTGGGCTTTGGGGACAAAGCAAGAAAGAAGAGCCCAAACTGGGATTTAAGGGGGGGTGTGTCGCTCCCAAAACCCCTCTCCAAGGAAATAAGCATCTCCCAGGGGTGTGTGACCCCCGTGGTACCAAATTAATCTGTCACTTCAGCTTTGAGAACAGTCCCTGAGCTGCCGGGGGTGTCCAGGGCTCCTTCCCTGGGAGCTTCCAAAGGTGCCAGTGAGATCCAGAGGAGCTGAGAGGACTCAGCAAAGCTGGCTGGGAACAAACTGCTCCCAAACTGCTGTTTAATGTGATGTGTCCTTTGTCCCCAGTGCCAGCTCTGATGAGCCATGCCAGGCTGGCACCACTGTCAGCAGGGCTGGAGCTGACAAAGGCCCAGGCTTGATCCATATCACACTCTGCCCTGGCATTCCTTTCAGGGCTTGGCCTTTGTTTTTGTGCAGGGTTTCTGGTCATAGTCGTTCCTGGGAAAATCCTGCTGTGTTTTAGGTTGAGCCTGAACCCACAGCTTTTAACCACCAGGTAGTCGACCCTGTGCAAGGGTGGTGGCCAAGGGAAAATAGTTCCCTTATACAAAATAAATGTGAAAAAAACCAGTATAAACTAGAGAAGTTGGCTTAATTCTCTTAGCTTGTCCTAGGGACTTAAAAAATTCTTCTAGGGTTTAGCTAAGATTTACCTTTGGCTGATTTATGGTATTTAGAAGGTTGGACAGGGCTTGGATCAACCTGGGCTAGTGGAAGGTGTCCCTGCCTGGGATGGACTTTAAGGTCCTCCCAACCCAAACCATCCTGGGATTCCGTGATAATCATCTCTGGTGATTCCTCTGTCGACCTCACAGCTGTAATTTGGGTTGGAAAATGACAGTTTTCCTTTGGAAAATACATTGCATGGATTGAAGATTTGTTGTTGTGACTCCAAGGCTTGGAGAGCAGGAATTGCAACACCCCAGTGAGACTCACTCTCTCTTTTAATTCTTTTAATTCTATTTTGGAAGATTGTTGTTGCAACTGAAAATTTCCAAACACTTGTCTGGGAGGAGGGAATTCATTAAGGGACTGGGAAGAGGATCATTCCCTCTCTTAAAACTCACCTCCCCACTGCTGCTGCTGTTCATCCTCTGGGTCTGGGGGGCTCCCTGGCCAGGGAAGCCTCCCCAGCTCACATTCCCATGGAAAAGCAGCTTTTTGTTACACTTCTCAAAATGTTCCTGGCGTGGAAAAACCCCTTATCTCCCTCAGCCCTGGATTTGTAATACTGGGAACACAGTGAGCCCAGGAAAGGGGTTTGGGCTCTCAGCAGGCTGAGGGGTTTTTGCAGCACCAGTTGTGTCCAAACCCTCTGGAAAGAGGATTCTGCTGTGGCTGAAGCACATTCCAGTTCCTTTATCCCAGCATTTTTGTGTAACTTTGGTGCTTTCCCTTCCATAAGCAGCACCTGGATGCTAAAACTCCATGTGATGAGCAGGGTCCTCCTGGGATGCAGCTCTTGGTAGGAATGGAGTTGCTGGAGCTTGATGTGCTTTGAAGGAGATTGAACAATTCCCATGGTTTGGTCGCTTGGTGTTTCCTGGAATTGTTTTGTCTCCTGGAAGTCTTACCCAGGGTGCTTCAAAATCATTGCTTGCTTTGGGAATTGGACCCAGGTTTCCTCAGTAACTAATTCTTGTGGAGATGGTTCTCCAGTGACCAAAGGAGCTCTCCTGTGACCCGAGGAGCTCTCAGTGACCCAAAGGTCCTCTCCAGTGACCAAAAGTGCTCTCCAGTGACCAAAACTGCTCTCAGTGACCCAAGAAGCTCTCCAGCCCACCACCCCATTGTAATGTATCACTGCAAATGATGTTTGGTCTCATTGATCTTTAGCAGAGTGTCCTCTGAGCTGCCCAGTTCATTCCCTCTCTCCAGCTACTGAGTCTGCTGGGTTGGACAAGGGAATCCTTTCCCTTCTTGGCCAAGCTGCAGCAGCAGGGAAGACTGGAAGGATTATTTGTGCTCTGGGAGAAAAACCCTGCATTTTTACTGTCAGAAGTGGTGATACAGTGTCCTGGACTAGAAATTCAGAGCCATCCCCTCTCCCTCCCTTGGGATTACAGAAACCATCAGACCCCTAAGGATGAACATGGCAATATTTTAGAGCACTTAACATTTGCTGGGCCCTTTTTTGAGGGTCTGTCCAGCTCCCTCCTGTCCCTGAGACCTTTGTGATGAGAATATCAAACCAGTGAAGGCAAACCCACCTGAGGAGCTGCTGGTTCAGCTCCAGCCCAGCTTCCCTTGGCTGGGAAAAAAAGAGTCCTGGTATAAAACTGAGGCAAAACAACTTCATCTACTGAGCCTGGTGTGTTATCTCCTTACAAATGCTCCTTTGCCAGCTTGCCATGCCTTACCAAACACCTCAGTGTGTTTGCTCCATGTCTCTCCTCTCTCCCCTTTGCTCCATCAAATTCCTAAATTAAGTGTGTTGGATTTTTTCTGTAATAAAAGGCAGATTTGCAGAAGTGCAGTTATGGTAATTTTTTGTGGTTAGTTTTAATGTGTTGGCTTCGTTTCAGCCCTTCAGATCCTTAAATTACTTTGGATTTGCTGTTGCTTAAACGTTGCTTTTTCCCCCCTTTTCAAAACAGACGCATTGAGGATGATCCATGGCAAATTTCCCTGGAAATCTGCTTTGTTCATGGAGTCAGGCTGAAAGCCTTTGCTCCTGCCTGTAGCTGGGGAGATGTGTGTAGTAATTTATTACCCAAACAGGATGTTTTATGGGATGTTTTAATGCTAAATTGAGGGGAAAAAACAGAGAATGCTGGTGTGGATTCCCCAATTTATTTTTTTTCCCAAGTAAAGAAGCATTTTACAGTGAGGGTGGGCAGGCCCTGGCACAGGGTGCCCAGAGAAGCTGTGACTGCCCCATGCCTGGGAGTGTCCAAGGCCAGGTTGGATGGGCTTGGAGCAACCTGGGCTGGTGGAAGGTGTCCCTGCCCATGGCAGGGGTGGCACTGGGTGGGTTCTGAGGTCCCTCCCGTGCTGTGATTGTGTGATCCATCCCTGCTCAGAGCAGCCAGGGCAGCTCAGGCTCTGTCCCCACCAGCTGTGGTGCCTGGATCCTGGGCATGCCTTTGCCTGTCCCAGCTCCCAGGACAGCACTGGGAGCCATGGTGTTCCCACCCTGAGCTCTGGGATCGCTTTAAACAAATCCAAGTCCCACAGTGAGAAGAGTCACCTTAAAGGCTCTGACCTCAAAAGGAGCTGTTGGTTCCAGGCTAATGGGGCAGGGCATATCTGGAGCTGCACAGCCTGGAAGTGATCAGGGTGACAGGTTTGCCTGAAATCCCAGGATTTGGAGGCAGAACACCAAGTGCTCGGGGCTGTGTGAGGGGGGACAGTTTGGAACCCAATCTGAAAGAGGCTCAGAGCTGGGCAGGGTCTGGCAGGATCTTCTGTTTCCATCCATGCTGTTTGCTCTGGGAGGGAGCAAACACCTCCCAGCACCAGCATCACCATCACCACCACCAGCCTCTCCCAGGCAGCTCCCAGCCTTCTCCTGGGAGCCCACATGGCCGTTCCTGCTGTTGGAGATGCCTCCAGCATCTCCCCCGTGCTGCAGTTCCCGAGGAGAAACAATGAGCCATTCTGCTTGTGCCACGCTCCCTGGTTTGATGGGCAGAAGGAGCTTCGTGTGGGATCACAGGATATCCTGAGCTGGGAGGGACCCTCAGGTCCAATTCCTTTGGGGGTTTTGGGGTTGGGCTGGAGGGTTGTTGCCTGTGCAGGCACAGGGAGAGGTTCCAGTCTGTGGCTGGAATGGCTGTGGTGGGGGCAGCTTCCATCCCTGATTTCATTCTGTTTCATTCCAGCCCTTCTTCAAGGATTTCCTTTGGGAGCTGCAGTGCTGAGGGGTAAATGCAGGCCAGGTGGTACAGAGGGAAAGCCCAAATAGCACCTGCTGCTTCCACCTTGCGATCCCATCCAGCCTTGGGCTCTGTCTGGGAGTTGGAGGAGCTGGTCTGTTGGCACTGGGCTGTTCCTCCTTCCCACTGAAGGGGAGTGTTGGGGTAGAAGGAGCTCTGGATATGCCCCAGGTGTAGAGAACACCCAGATACTCCTGAAGCAGCAGAAAATTCGACCTTTCTAGCAGCATCCCTTTTCAAATGTCCACCTCTCCTTGTATCCCTGAGGATCTCAAAGACCAACACTGGGCCCTTTTCCAGGCACCTCAGCAGCCAAGGCTTGGGAACAACCTGCTGCTCTGGTTCTTAAAGGCAGGGTTGAACAGGGTTTCAGTGGGGTGTCAAACAGCATTTCCACAGCCCTGCCCCTGCGTGGCTGCCAGGGGAACTGGGCTGGGCCCTCCTTCTGCTGCTGGTCAGTCCATGCAGGGATTCAGGGGCTGGAGGGGAGCTCAGGATCCCAAATGTGGGAGCAGAGCAGCTGGGGCTGGGGCTCCTGCTTCAGAGCCAGTGGGATCCTGTGCCAGGCATTTGGATCCAGGGAATGCTGCCCTTGGCGAGTGGGGTGGGCACTCCACAGAGCTCTGCAGGGAAGGGGCAGGGGCTGGGCTTGGTCTGAGAGGTTGTTGTCATTTTGGGGTGTGAGTAGCTCAGTTTGGGGCTCTGTTCACTGGTGACACTCTGCTGGCCTGGGACATCCCAGCTGGTCTTGGCCTCCCAAGGGCATCTCCTCCACAGCCATCCCCCCTCTCCCATCCCTTCTCCATCCCATCCCCACATCCCCAAGCTCCTGCCACAAAGGGCACTTTGGTTTTCTCCCTAGTTCTCTCTTCTTGGTTTTCTGTTTTATTTCCCTCTCCAAGTCCCACTGTAGAAGGATTCCCACAGCGAGGAGTGCCTTGAGGTTGATTTCCTCACCACAAAAATCCTGAGAGGTGGGAAAAGCCATAGGAAAGGAACGGGGATAATGCTCTGACTTCATTAAATCCCCCAGCCTGCCTTTCCCCATATGCCTTGTCCCAGCTCCCTGCAGGCACCCAGTTCCATGCTGGGAGCCCAGGCAGCAGCTCCGTGGTGGTGGTGGTGGTGATGTGGATCCCCTCCGTGATGCTCATCCCAGGAGGACACGGCTGCTTTGGGGAAGGCACCACCACTTCCCTCCCCCAGCGAAGGACCCCAGTGAGGGAGAGGGAAAGCTCCATCCTGACCATATTTCCTGGTGACCTACTTAAGGCAGGGGCTGCTGCGTTGCGGGTGCTCCCGGCCCGGCTGGCTCGGCATTCCCAGGGGTTGCCACCGGAATGACAATGAGCACCCTTCGCTTGAGCGGCTCCACTTCCTCAAAGACGTGGTTTATTTTTTATTGCATCATTTAGACTTCTCTTTGGGTTCCCCCCCCCCGACAGTTTGTGATGTGTAATTCCCATTTTTGGTGTCCCTGCTCTGTGTTCCGACTGCAGGCAGAGCTGCCTTTGGAGTGATATTTAATGTTTTGGTAATTTTTTCATCTGTTTTTGAGCAAAACGAGGCTTTAACTCCATCCTGGAGAGTCTGAGCTGTGTTGTCAAAGGCTTGTGTTGAGCATCTTTTTTTCTTTTCTGGTGAGAATAATCCAGCAGAGGTGATTATTTATTTAACAAGTGCTTTGCACCTACTCTGCTGTATTTTTGTAGGGTTGTAAATGGCTTTGCAGTGCAGGAGGGAAAGGCATCGGCATTTTCCGTATTCACAGAATCCTGGAGCTCCAGAACAGTTTGAGGGGAAGTTGCCCAGAGAAGCTGTGGCTGCCCCAGCCCTGGAAGTGTCCAAGGCCAGGTTGGACAGGGCTTGGAGCAACCTGGGCTGGTGGAAGGTGTCCCTGCCCATGGCAGGGGGTGGCACTGGATGGGCTTTGAGGTCCCTTCCCACCCAAACCATTCCATGATTCTGTGATTCCATGAATATCAGACCCCACTTACAAGGGCTGACACCTGAAATGTTCATTTTTAGTGACTCCAGATTCCTTCTGGGTTTACACCTCCAGGAGCACAAAGCAGCCCATGTTTTCAGGCCAACCTGAATTCCCTGATCAAAAATCCAAGCAGAATTGCTGGGCATGTATAAAAGCACATAAAATAAATACTATAGGGCGTCTCCTGCATTTCCTGACTCCCAATAACTGTGTTACTGGAGTCAAGCCCTGTTATCTTTAGGTGTCTGTAACAAATTGAGCTTCTTGCAGTCCACAGGATCATGGAACCGTGCAGGTTGGAAAAGCCCTCCAAGGTCAGAGAGTCCAACCATCCCCCAGCACTGCCAAGGCCACCTCTCACCCATGTCCCCAAGTGCCACATCTGCATTTAAACCCCTCCAGGGCTGGGGACTCCCCCACTGCCCTGGGCAGCCTGGTCAGGTAGTTGTCCAGATAATTCCTGTTTTCTCACCAAACACCATTCCAGCTGGGGTTATTTTTATTGTTGGAGGTGCTGAGGGAGCTTTTCCCCCGTCCCAGCCAGCCCAGGGTCATTGCCATGTGCTGTCTCTGTAGCACAAGGACACTGGCCCTGTGCTGTCCCCACAGGAGGTGACAGTGACCCTGGAGATGAGGGGAGAAGAGCTCATTAGCTCCACTATACTGGTCAAACCACTCAGGATCTATGGAAATTAATTCAGTTTCTGGCTCCAGGGCACTGGCTTCAAATTAGACTGTAAGTAATGTTTTGTTCTCCTCCAAGTAGTGAGGAGGAGCTGGTCAGAACTGAGCATAAACAAGGGAACAGCTCCAGACTGCTGATTCAGGAGGAACAACCTCAGCCCTGGTGTCTCCTGAGTCAGGCTCTGCCCTTGGTGCCCTTTCCTCCAGCTGGGATAACTCATAGGGCATCACTGAGCTTTATAAAGGGATTTGGGAACCCTTGCCTCATTAAGGAAATTGGGATGCATGTGCCAGTTCTCAGGCATGAGAGTCCTCATCCCTCCTCCCTCACCAACCACCAGCAGATAAATTGGGATGGACTGGAAATGCTGCCAGAGAAGTTCTTGCCACAGGTGGCTCTGGGAGGAAGAAAGTCGAGATCACCGTGAGGAGTATTGTGAGTCCAGGTCTGTGTCCAGGGGGGTTGATCTGGGCAGGTTAAATGGGGTGTTTAAAACCCCTCAGAGTCAGCAGAAGAAAGAAGCAGCTCTGCTAATGCCCACCATGCCCACATGCCCCATGCTCGTGGCTGTGTGGGCTCTGAAGGCTGATTTCAGCTCACAAAGCACCCAGAGCGTGGCATTGATCGGGAGAAGTGTCTTATCTCCTCATCTGCTTTCATTTCAATTCATCTTCCAGAGCCCGTGGTATAAATGAATCTTCCCAGTCCACAGGGTGCCTTGCATAAAGCATTTTTACATATAAATGGCCCCATCTACCCTGTAACAGAGCTGTGATTCATGGTTGGTGCATGTTCAATCCGAGGTGGGAGCCAGCTGACTAATTTATACTGAGTAATTAGATCCTGAATTAAACGCACAGAAGATTGTTATTTTTTCCCCTCCTCGCTTTTCCTTGTGTGAACTCAGATGGGCTGATAGTGGAGCAGGGGAAGTGTTCTTCCTTCTCCATGAACCCATCCTGGTGTCTGCTGGAAGCCTCCAGGGGCAGCCACAGGGAGATTTACAGGGGTGGCTCCTTCTCGAAATGTGTTTGTGCTTGCCTGGAGAGATCACTTTGACAATGATGTTCCCTTGATATGCAGGTGGAGAACCACCAAAAGCAATAAAAGAGACATGTCTTTCCATAGATCATGGAATGGGTTGGAAGGCATAGTAAAGCCCATCCAGTCCCATCCCCTGCTATGGGCAGGGACACCTTCCACCAGCCCAGGGTGCTCCAAGCCCCATCCAACCTGGCCTTGGGCACTTCCAGAGCTGGGACAGCCACAGCTCCTGTGGGAGTCACCCCCTCACAGCCCTGATCCCCTGGCACACGAGGTGTGGAGATGCTGATGGGGCAGAGTTACAGCAGCTGAGCTGCACATCCAGCAGGACCTGGGCTGTCACCTCCTCCACACCGCGGGGACAGGTCTCCCCCAGCTCCCATGACCACATTCCACATTGGAGCCCCCCAGCTCCTGCCAGGTGGGTCCCACCACCCCCAGACCTGCAGGAATCCACCTGGCTGAAGGTGGATTCAAATCCTGCCACATCCCCAGCTGGGATTTGCAGAGAGGCTGGAAGGGCTGAGCTCTGCCTGTGCTGGGAAGGACAGTCAGCCTTCCCACGTGTCACCCAGGGACACGGTGATTCCCACGGGGATCCTCGGCACAGGGTGTGTTTGACCCCCATCTCGTCCTCCCCCAATCCCAAACCCCCAGCCCAGTCTCCCCAGCCTGCCCAGCTATTTTTAGTTTGGTTTCCCAGGGAAACAGGGTTTTATGTGGCTGCTGTATCCTCAGATTTGACAGTGAGGGAGAGGGGAAGCAAAGATCATTCTCTGGGAGATTTTTTTGGGAAAATGGCTCGTTTTGGTTAAAGAGACCAGCCCTGAAATCTCAGTGCAGCCAACACAGGAGGATTCAGCATCCCCAGCCTTGCTGCTTCCTCAGCCCCCCAGAAGGTGTCCCAGCATGGAAATGCCAGGCTGGGTGTGAGGGTCAGAGCTGAGGCACAGGGAAGGTTATTTATTTTTTTGGAAATCAGACTGGAGTCATTTGTCCACTCACAGAGCATCTTCTTGCTGGTCTTCATGGAAGCATAAAGGATGTTTTTGTGGTGCCTCCAGCCATGTGCAGGACACAGCAGCATCTGCTGGATGGATCGTTTTCCTTTCTCTTTTATTTTAATGTGGAGAAGGGGAAAGGAGAGGCATTTCAGTGCCTGAACCCAGGGACCCAGGGCTGCTGCAAACTTTGCAGCCCCACGAGATTGGCACACTTGGGCTTGGTGTTCCCATGCACATCCAGGCAGAGGCACCTCCTCCCAGGCACTTCCGAAGAGGGTAAAGTGGGTGATTAAAGCACTTAATCATCAGTGTGTCACCTCGACAGCCAGCACATGTTGTGCTTCAGCTGGAGGGTGATGTGGGAGAGGATCCTGTTTTCCAGAGTCAGTCAACACGAGGTGCATCCCCACGACTCCAGTGGGAAGTGGGGGTTTGAAGAACAAAACTCGTGGAGGTGTCCAGTGCCGTTCTTAAATGTCTTGTGGTACCTCAGGAATGTGCCAAGGACTGGAGGGTGGGACCCAGGACCTGCAGGAGCCTCCTGCCTCTCTGCAGGGGAACAAGGGCTGTCCCCAGGCTCTCTGGAATGCCCCCAGAAACCCATGTACAGGACCTTCATCCCACCTCCAGATCTGAGCAGGAGGTGACTCCAGCAGGTTAACTGGTCCCACTTTGGGGTAAGTGGGATAGAGAGGCCCATTCCCAAAGGATATTTGCCTGAGTTGTCCATCTGCAGAGTAGGGGATATGTCTGCCCAGCTGCTGGTCAAGGTTGAGTTTGGCTCAGGCTGGAATTAATTTGCTTTATAATAAGGAATTACATGAAGACTTTTGAATGTTAATAGTCCTCTTGTGCCTCCCTGACAGCTCCACTGGTGCTGTAACCTGCAAATTGGCCAGGAGAAACTGGGAACAAGAGACAGGAACAGGACACGCAGATGAGCTTGGAAAAGAGCAGAATAAAAAAGCTCGGAGGGAATGTGCTTTACAGAAAGCTCAGGCTAGGCCAGTCCTAACAGTGGGTTGAGGGGAGATTTCAGGGCCCAGTGTAAGTCCACACTGCACACCCTGCCCCCAGGAGATGTTGGTGGGGACAGGGATCTCCCACTGCTGGGAAGGTCCCTGGAGGCTGAGGCGCTGCAGGGTGAGTGAGCAGGGCTGGTCACTCCTTTGCTGAGGGCTACAGCTTTGGGGGTTTTATCACAGAATGATAAAATCATCAAGGTTGGAAAAAAACCCCTCTAAGATCATCCAGTCCAACCATCCCCCAGCACTGCCAAGGCCACCACTAACCCCTGTCCCCAAGTGCCACATCCATGTGGGTTTTAAATCCCTCCAGGGATGGGGATTCCCCACTTCCCTGGGCAGCTGTGCCAGGGTTGGACAACTTTCCATGAGTAAATTTTCCCCAATATCCAACTTAAACCTCCCCTGAGTAAATTTTCCCCAATATCCAACTTAAACCTCCCCTGTCCCAGCCTGAGGCTGTTCCCTCTTCTCCTGTCCCTGTTCCCTGGGAGCAGAGTCCAATCCCTGCCCAGATCCATCAAAAGAGTTGCAGAGCCAGAAGGTCCCCCCTGAGCCTCCTTTTCTCCAGGCTGGACACCCAACCATCCAACACCCCTGGCATGAGCAGCCCCTGAGAGCCAAACACCCCAGCTCAGGGCTCACAGTGGGGCTCACGTGGGTGTCTGTGGGGTCCTGTGGGGATCCCCACGAGGGACTGTCCTGGAGCAGCTCCGTGACCTCCCCAGCAGTGACAGCAAAGCCAAACAGGGGCTGGGACACATTAAAGTTTAATAAAACCCTACTTTGGTACCCACTTGTGTAGAGGAGCAGCAGGGCTGGTTTAGATGCCAGATTAGGGGGCACAGGAGGGGCAGGGAGAGGGGGGTGATTCCTGGGACTGTGCCCAGGCTGGGATGGGGCTGGAGCTGCTGCCTTTGGTGTCAGTGGGGTGTGAGAGTGACAGACCCTGATGAGAGGATGAGGTGAACAAGGCTGGGTCATCACTGTTAGTCCTGTCTAGGCTGTTGCCACATATTTACTTTAAATAAATTGAATGAGTTTTGTATTTATGAAATCTGAGACACCTGCAATGATTGATGGCTTTGAGGTCACACCCAGAACTGGTTCCACTTCCTTTGGCTGTCCCTGCCAGGCCTGAGCTGCCAGTCCTTCCACTGGGCACATCTTGGTGCTTGATCCAACCTTTCTCAGGTGGGCACCTCTGACCCACACTGGGATGTGCCAGAGGGGCTTTGGACAAGGGCCTGGAGGGACAGGACAAGGGGGAATGGCTTCCCACTGCCAGAGGGCAGGGTTAGATGGGATATTGGGAAGGGATTCCTCCCTGGGAGGGTGGGCAGGCCCTGGCACAGGGTGCCCAGAGAAGCTGTGGCTGCCCCTGGATCCCTGGAAGTATTCAAGGTCAGGTTGGACGGGGCTTGGAGCACCCTGGGCTAATGGAAGGTGTCCCTGCCCATGGCAGGGGGTGGCACTGGATGGGTTTAAGGTCCCATCCAACCCAACCCATTCCATGATTTTGCCCACAGGATTAGAGACCTGTTTTGTTCATATTTATGTGAAGAAAAATAGCAAAATGGATGACTTTGAACACAGAGAGGTCAGTGCTGCTGGCCCAGTGTCCATGAACTCCCTGGGATTCTGGATTCCTCATGCAGGGTCATGCAAGTCTCATGTCAGTTGTGATCACACATCTCCTGTAGCTCCTGGCAATGTATTCCCTGTGTTATGGTTGTAGTTGGAGCTAAAAATAGAGTGGGAAGGGGCAGGATGGCCAACACTGACCTAGTTCTTGGGTTTGGTGTGGTTGCCTTTTTTTAAAGACTTAGTAAAAGAGATAAAAGCTGCCTGCCTGTGAGCTTGGCTTCTGAGGAATGCTCTGTTTGCAGGACATTGTTCCCTGGTCAGCCAACTTGCTTTGGGTTTGGTTAAAGAACTCAATCACATTTAGTTCAATGCAAACTTGAGTGGAGACTGGGAGGAAATCTGTAAGAAATTTAGGGGTCCCTGCCCCTGTTTTGCTTTGTTGTTGCTGCTGGGGAGGTCACTGAGGCTCTCTGGGACAGCCAGGATGTGCAGGGATCACATGGGAATGTACAGGGATCACATGGGAATGTAAAGGGATCACACAGGAATGTGCAGGACCCCACAGACCCCAGTCCTGGAGCCCTGGGCTGGGCACTGAGCCATCAGGGGCTGCTGGAAATCAATTAACTTCTAACTGGAAAGCTCATTAACCCAGAGAAAACCATCATCAGTCTGGGTCAGAGATGGTTATAAATAGTAAGGAGAGGAGGGACTGTGAGCCTGGAGAAGGCACTGAGCAGGTTAACATTGCTTTTGGTTTTATTTTAGGGGCTGTTTGTCCAACCAGCTCCCAGCAGGCAACAGTGGGATGGAGAAAACCAGCTTGCCTAAGGATTGGGTCCTTTTCTTCTAAATACCACCCTTGGCCCAGCAGCTGATCCCTCCTCCCTGCTCACCTCCCACAGGAGCTTCCCAGGGAGGAGCTGGGGCATTTGCATTCCATGGCCAGTGCAGAGAACACACGTGTTGTGTGACAGCCAGAGCTGTGCCAGGGCCAGGTTTGCTTTGCCTTTCCCCCACTAAAGGGTTTTATTTGGATAACCTAGCAGTTAGTTTTGCACTTAGTTTATTAGTTATTAGTTAGTCTTCTCCCTCTCTCTGAGGTCTGGGAGCAGAGTGGGCACAGAGGGACCCTGAGTAGCACTGGAGAGAACCAACCCAAAATGCACCTTTGTTTTCAAAGGATAGAATGATGTTTCTTCTTTCACTCCCAAATATCAACTGTCAGCAGAGGGAAATGTGGGATGGCAAAGTTGAAGTGTGCAACAGCTTTGTGGGTTTTTTACCAAGAGCTTATTTTTAACCATAAACTTTCCAGGGGAAAGTTCTCAACTTCCCTCTGTGCTTACAAAAGGTCAGCTCCTGTCCCAGGCTGTCCTGTGTGAATCTGCTCCAAGGTCCTGCTCCCAGCTGGAGCCTTCCCCAGCCTGGAAGCTGCCCCACCTTTGGGACAGCCTTGGGGTGAATTCCTGGGAGTCACACTGAAGTCCTGCCCCTTATCTCAGTTTCTCAGAGCAGGGATCTGACAGGGCTTCCAGCCTGGGCTTCCAGGCTGTGAATGTCAGGGGAGATGGAGGGTTGAAGCTGTGGGGGGTGGAGGGGACAGCACCCACCCCTCTCATCCATCTCTCTGTGCCCTCTAGCTCTGAGGGAGCTGTTGAACCCCCATCTCACTCCCCCGTGTCAAATGTGTCCAGATAAAAGTGGCCTCAGCACAGCCTCAGCCCCTCCTGCATCTCCCCTTCCCTCACTGACAGCTTGTCTCCAGTCTGAGCCTCCCAGAACTGGGGTTTGCTGGTCCCAGGTTTAATTACCCTGGGGTTCCTTTGTGTCTAGACAGGTGAGTGCAGGTGGGTTTCAGTGGGAGGGCTGCTGGTGAAGGATGTGCTTTGTGGGGTGACGCCCAGGTTTGAGGTGTGCCCTGATTCACCCGGGCCCTGCTGAAAGAGCCCTCATGGGCTTGGTTTCCTTGTTTCATCTGGAGCCCTGTCATCCTCCTTGTTTTGTTTCCAGCAGACTCAGATCTGCCTTTTCAAGGTACTTGCCCAGCTGGAATATCCCTAGATATGCATAAAGTCCCAAGTCACGTCTCTGCAGCTCCCCGGGAGCGAAGCACACGGAATGTTTAAGCAGGGGCTGTATAAATCTTTAAACAGAGGTAACAAGGCAGGGAATGGGTGGTAGGTGATGAAATGGAGGTGAGGAAAGAAGCAGATGAGATCCCTGATGTGGAAGTGCCCTTTCTCTGTGTCCTGAGGCTCCACCAGGGCTAATGAGGCTCCACCAGGGCTAATGAGGCTGTTGCTTTGCTGTGTCAGCCCAAAGCCCCGTGCTGGCCATGTGGGCACTGCTGGTGCTGCAGGGACTGGGCATGGGCTGTGCCCACACCTCAGATTGTGCAGAGCAGTGTCTGCTGCTTTATCCAAGCCATGAGTTCCAAACAGGGAAATAAAAGAGTTTTTCTGCACAGTAGTTGAAGGGGAAAAGGCTTTTTCCAGCCATGTCTTCCCCTGTGCCCCCATCCCACTGGCATCCCCCTGATCCCAGCCAGCCCTCCTGTAACCCAGGGCAGGGGGTGCCAAGTGACACTTGCCCATCTGGAAGTGTCCAAGG
>JAWWEW010000077.1:3768224-3783385 GCA_035583185.1 Anabacerthia variegaticeps
ATGCCTGGCTCTGCCCTGCCTGCACCCTGCCTGTATCCTGCCTGGCTCTGCCATGCCTGGCTCTGCCCTGCCTGCACCCTGCCTGCACCCTGCCTGTATCCTGCCTGGCTCTGCCATGCCTGGCTCTGCCCTGCCTGCACCTTGCCTGCACCCTGCCTGCACCCTGCCTGACTCTGCCCTGCCTGCACCCTGCCTGGCACTGCCTGCACCCTGCCTGCCCTGCTTGGCTCTGGCCCTGCCTGTCCTGCCTGTACCCCATCTCTTCTGCCTGTACCCTGCCTGCCCTTCCCACAGCCTGGCTCTGTACCCTGCCTGCCCTGCCCAGTTCCATCTCCTCCTCGGCACAACCATTCCAGCATTGTCCTTCCCCATGTCCCCAGGGATGTGCTGGAATGGCCAGTGCATCCCACAGCAGGCTGGGGGAGCCCAGGCTGGTGCAGGTGACTGTCAGTTTAGGGTCCCTTAAGTGTAAGCACAAATTCAAGCTGTGTTTGTGATTGTTTTTTCCTTTAAACCTCAGTATTGTAGATTTTGATGAGCTTTACTGACTCTGCAGACACAGGAGCTCAGGCTGGGCCAGTTAAAACTCGGGAATATTTTTCTCCAGGGATCCCAGAGGCTCAGACTGGAGGCCTTGGGAGTGATCCTGTCACTGTGGCCAAGGGTGATGCCTCACAACGATCTCCTGTGACAGTCAGAGCATCCTTTGTTTCAGCCTTTCTAGGAAACAGCTGGAGCAGAGCCAGGGAGGATGGGATGGGAATGGGGATGGGAATGGGGATGGGATGGGATGGGAAGGGGGGAGGAGGGAGAGAAAGAGGGGCTGGGGATACAGCTGTGCTTCTCCTCTGGCAAAGGGAAAGGAAATGGGAGTCTTTCTATGGGCCCAGTGGGCAGGACATGGTGGCACAGGCTCTTGAGGGGGGTGACAGTGATTTTAGGGCCAGCAGGGTCCCCAGGCAGGGACGGTTCCCATGGCAACAGCAGCAGCATCCCAGGCTCTCGCTGTCACACCAGTGCTTTAACGAGTTCATTTCCAAAGCCTCCAAAATAACAACAATAACAATAACAATATGCAAATGGCTTGGTGGCCAAGGGGCCAGGGGGTCACTGCTGCTCCGTGGGGAAGCACCTGCAGGGAGGAGGAAGAGGAGGAGGAGGAGGAGGAGGAGGAAGGCACCCACCTGCATCCTCGCGGGCTCCAGGGGAGGGCATTTTCCCTTATTTTTAGCTCCATGTGCTCAGGGGGGTGTGGATGCAAACCCTGAACGTGCAGATTGCTCAGTGCTCTGCAAACTCCCCCTCAGCCCTGCAGGGATGGGGGAGCTGCACCAAAAAGCCCATTTCTCCCCAGTGCCACCAATTGGGGTGTTGTTTTTGTGGCATGGGATTTACCAACAGAAGTCATTTTGCTCCTCACATGCAGCCACGGCTCTCACCCTGTGCAGCACCACAGTGGGGCATGGGCAGAGTGATTTTCCATGCTGAAAATCTGATTTTTGGTACAGAAAATCTTCCACATTGAAAAAAAAAAAAGCTGCTCTTACCATGGGGCTAAAGTGTCCTTTCCAATTATCATCATCTTTTCCCCCCTTATCCTCCTGTAACATTTTCTCTCCCTTCCTGGCCAGAGCTGGAACAGCCAGAACAAATCCATTGCTGCCTTTCTAAAGGTTAATTTTTTATAGATAACTAAATCTTTTAACACATAGAGACAACAACACTATCTCGTTCAAAATAAGCAAACTCCTCCGCCTCAGTTTTGTGGCAGTTACCAAAAAAAACACATCAGCTGCAATTTCAAAGTAAAATTCAAATTTCCTTGTGTTTGTCTGGTTTGACAAGATTTATTGCAGGCTCTCATTATGCGGCAGGTTCAAGGAAACCTCTCCAGAGGACACATAACAATTTAGAAAATGAAAGCCTGAACCAGTTTATTATTAGAAGGTGGGTTGGATTCTGTAGGGCTCCTACACGGAGATATTTCATCTGGTACATTGGAGATATTTTTGCTGAAGCCATTAAACTCTTGGCACACAAGCCTGTTATTAAAACTGATTTAGACTAAGACAGGATAAATACTTTGAACTCTATTTAATTGACTTATTTGACTTCGGAATTCAATCTCGGGCCTAAGACTAAAGAGAATTCAATTCCCAACGTTGCCCTTGGTGCACGGGGGGAGCTTTGGGGACGGGTCCCCAGTGTGCCCTGCTGTCCCCCAGCCCAGGGCCGCTTGCACTGGAGGAATATTTCTGATTCTTGCACATATCACGAGTTCCAGGGTGGGAATGTTCCCCTCCCTGTGTTGCTGGTGCATCTCACCCCACTGGTGGCCTTGGGGAGGGACACGCAGGGCTCGTGCCCTGCCCGGGTTGCAGCTCCACAAGGTCGGAGCTTTGTGCCCGTGTCTGTGTTCAGCAGAGCGTGCTCCAAGGGGAAGCTGCTGCTCCCATACACAGACAGCAGGCAGGCTATTCTGTCACTCCATGAGATGAAAATCTGGGTTTATACAGTCCACAGTACATTTTCCTCAGCCTGGTTTCCCTCCTGTCGGTGCTGCCAGCTCTGGCTGCATGACTCTCACACCTGGTGACACCTCTGCCTCTCAGCCCTGGCCAAGCACTGGTTTTTCCTGGGTGATTTTCCCTGGCCCTGCAGTTCCCTGGGATGAAAGGAGGCGGCGTGTCCGTGGGAAGGGCAGGGATGCGCCTGGGATGCCTCGTAACTCTCTCTGAAGCACCTGCAGGTCTGAGCACGTCACGTGGTGAGACACAGGACGGGTCGGGCTGGTCGGGCTGGGCTTCCTCAGGAGTGGCCACAGTAGCCCTTTGGGTAGCCCAGTGCCAGGGAAGTGCTCTTGGTGGAAGGTGCTTCCCCAGCAGAGTTCCCTGCACTCCCTGGGCTTGAGCCAAGTTCTCTTTTCTATGGTTTCCTCCTTTCCAGGCAGTGCTCGTTCCCCCCTGGCTGTGATGTCTTTGTTGTGCCTGGCTTTGGGTTTGTTTCCTTTCAGAAGGGGTTTTAGCAGGACTGTGCCCGTGTCCCCCAGCTTTGGAGCATCCCCCTGGCATGTCCCTGGGGTTTGTCCTCCTGCCACCAGCCCAGGGCACAGGAGCACTGCCTGTGGCTTCCCAGGAGAACACCATTAGGGTGGGATGGACTTGGAGGCTCCCCCTGTGTGTGATGAACACCAGGGGCCACCCCCGTGTTTCAGAGCAAAAGGATTCTTTGAGAAACCCTGAAAAGGAAGGTTTTGAGAGACCAGTGGCCACAATCTGTTTGGTCACCTGCCAGGCTCTGGTTTAAGTCAAGTAGGGCTTAAGACCAAGCAGTAGATAATTTTACCTTGGGTGTTTAGGCATTTGCTTAACAATAACTCCCACGAATATAGAAATGGGATGGAATGTCATGAAATCAGGGAATAGTTTGGGTTGGAAGGGACCTCGAAGCCCATTCTGTGACACCCCCTGCCATGGGCAGGGACACCTTTCATGAGACTGGGTTGCTCAGGGCCCTATCTAACCTGGCCTTGGGCACTTCCAGAGTCCATTTGCTGACTCAAACAGAAGCTCAGCTGGTCAGAACAGGATCCTGAAATTCCCAAAGGAATTCTGCTCTCAATCCCCAGGTCTGCCCACACTCCCACCTCCCCAGGATCTGCAGGTGGGAGTTGGGGCCATGCAGGGCCCAGAGCTGGTCAGGCAGCTCAGAAAACACTGGCATTTGTTTCCTATCACTGGTTTTAAACTTCTGCTGGAAACCAACGCAGGCTGTTTGCTGAGTACACAACATTCCGGGCGGGATCCCCCACTTGGCTTGGCAGTGTTGGCTTTGCCGTGGGACACGGATCAAGGTCGGATGTTTTCCTCTCCCCTGGCAAAGCCTAAACCCGGGTGGATGGTCCCTGATATCCTCAGGGTGATCCCACAGGGATGGAACATCCTTGGCACTTGGAATTGGGGGTGGCTGTTTGACCTGAAGTGTAACATGGCATAGAGGGATTGTTAATATGACAAATATTAATTAGCAGCATCAAAGATGGGATAACATAGACTCCCCCTTTATAATCCCCAGGATTAGGAGAGGCATGTCCAGGAAGTGGTTTCTTCTCTCCAGTGTCTTCATAGATTCCAGTTCCTCAGGTATCTTTGGGATGATGTAAATTAAAATACATATCAAGTACATAAAATACTCCCAGGTTGAGCTGTCCCTGATGGTGCAGTCAGGGCAGTAAAGCTTCCCAGTAAATGAGGGGTGAAAAGGGAAACAATTCCCAGCTGGCTGGGACTGGCAGGAGGTGGGGGCTTTTCTTTCCTGTCCTGCTGCTCTTTCCAAACAAATGATAATACTCTGATATTACACTGCTGGTGTTCCCCCTGTGAGTTATTCCTGCAGCATCCCAGCCCTGAAAATAGATGTGTTGGGGGTGCCTGGGAAACATCTGGGCTTGGAGAAGTGTTTGCTGTGCTTTGGAAAACCCTCTCCAGACTCCTTTGCCTCCAGAACTCCAAGTGGGCTCCTTCAGGCCTGAGCTTTCACACTTAGAATTTTCAGCTAAAATCTTTTCTTTGGACAACCAGCTCATGCACTGGGACACAAAAGCTCCCCATCTTTCAGGCAAAGCATTTCCAGCTTCTTTGGCCTCAGTGAACATCCTCTGCTGAGGCTTCACCAGCTGGAGCCCAGGTAATACCTTTAGAAACCAGCCCAGCAGTTCCTGACTCATTCTAAGGCTCTGGAAATTCTAAACCTGCTGGAGTGAAGGCCTGTGAAGTGCAGAGGAGCCTCTCAGGGCTGTCTGGAGGCAATCCTGGAGTGCTCTCCAGGATCACAGGACAATGTTGGATAGAACATGTCCTTGAAACACTGTGCTGTGTGCAAGGATAAAACCAGTGCTGCCAATACAACTGGGGAAACTTAAACACATTATCCAGCCTGGTGCCTTCAGAGGGAGAGAATTCTGTGCAGATGTGGGCTTTGGGAAGCCCTTGATAATCTTCAAGGACAAAAATGATGGCAGGTCTTTGGGATCTGTGATCTCTCAGACCAGACACCATCACAGCATTGTGCTCCTGCAAGCTGAGGGTGCAAAAAAGGGTCTCCTGACAATATGACCAAGGAAATGCTGTGTATTTATGAGAGGGAGGATTCCCCGAGCAGAGGATTTGCTCACAGAGGGATGGTCCTGGCTCCTGCTGTCCAGAGAGTGATGGAGAAAAGGGCAGGCTGGAAATGTTTTCACAACAGAACTACAAGAATGATTTTGAATGCAGAGAAACAAACGATGTTAGCACTTGATAAGGTCAGTGTATCAGCTTATTGAGGATTCCTTTCAGAGCTGGGTTCATGGTTATCTGTGAAAACTCTACAAAAACATTCTCCCCCTGTACACAATATCTGGCCCCATTTCTTTAGGGCTGTGGTAGAAACTTTGGCACAAACACCTCAAATGGCAGGAGCAGCCTCGGTCGCGTCTGACAGGAGACCCTTTGTCACCTCTCAGTCTTCCAGCCCCAAACCATCCCATATCCCAGGCTGCCCCCGGTGTGTGCTGCTGGTGTTCAGGCAGAGGAGGGCTGGGGAATGCCAGGGAATGCCAGGGAATGCCAGACAGCCCCATGGGGTGAGAATCTCCCTGCTGAGCCCTGGGGGCCAAACTCCAGCAGGATCTTTTCAGGTCGTTCAGGTAGGATTGATCTCCTGCTGCATGGAGGGATGGTGGCAGAGGAAAGGTCTTGGACATTTCTGTTGTCCTGGCTCTGGAACAGAGTCCCATGTGGGAGAGGCTGGGCACTGGGAACCCTCCTGGAGACCACCACAGTCAGGCCTCCAGCAGTGTCATGTTTGTGGCTCCCTGTCCTGATAATCCTCTGGGATAACCTTGGCAATGGATGCTCTTGTTTCAGCTGAAGAGCCTCATCCTTTACCAGCAATTCCCTGCTGTGGTTTCCAAAGCTCCTGAGCATTTCCAAGGGGCTCAGGGCAATCCATCTTCTTCCTCTTCCTCCCCCTGAACCCTCTGCAAAGGCCTTGGCAGGGAATTACAAAAGCAGCAAAAGCCCCTCGTGCTGTTCCAGGCCAGGCTGTGCTCACCACCTGCCCAGTGCTGATGCCACACCACGGTGGGAATGGTTTCCAAGAGATCAGTCAGAAACGTGCCATTTCCTCCAGAAATATCACATGGCCAACACCCTTGACAGAGGTCTAGGAAAGGTTTATTCTTGTGAATATGGACTGCAGGACAGGTTTGGCCTTAGCAATTCTCTGAGGAGAGAATCATCCTTTGATGGGAGGGAATATTGGGGGGAAAAAAATGGAAAAGCTGGGCTGGGCAGGCAGTGCAGGAACTGCTGGCACGGGTGTTGGGGGCACCACCAGTGAGGGGCTGTGCCAGCCCCTGCTGTGCCCAGAGAGGAGCCCTGGCCCAGTGAGGGGCAGTGAACTGGCTGGGGCACATGGCCAGGGACCAGCAAACCTGCTCCTTCAACTGGAATACCCTTATTTTCAAACATTTGTCTTATGTGTCTGCCCTTGAGCAAACCTGGAGCTTTCAAAGGGCCTGTGCAGTGTTGGCACTGTCTCAAACACCATTTGTCACTTGGGCAGGGCTGGCAAGAAAATTGGGCACAGGACCAGCGTGGGAAGGGGGTGACAAGGTGGCTGCTCGATGGGTGTGAGGTCCTGAGATTGTGTCCTTGGACTGTGAGATAGAGGAGAGAGGAGAGGAGAGGACTGTCTGTCCAAGACAAAACCCCTCTGGTTTGTCTTTCAAATGGAGCTGTGGGGAAGAGCCTTCACTGCAGGAGGGGCAGGGGTATGGGGGGAGCAGGAGGTTGGTGGAGCTTCAGGTCAGCTTTGGAGAACAGGGGGGTAAAATTGTCCTTTGTGTCCTCTCTGGTGCCATCTGAGTGGCTCCAGCTGAGCTGAGCAGAGGGTGAGTTGTCCCTGCCAGTGCCCAGTGGTTGGCCAGGATGGCAGGGGGGGAGAATGTGGGGTGGGAGCCCCAGGACCAGCTTGGTCCCTGCCCAATTCTCTCCCCCACCCTGTCCCCCTCTCCCTCCTCTCCTCCATCCCATCACCCTCCCAGCTCCGTGCTGCCCCTGCTCCGTACTCATGTTGGCCAACAACCACATCCACTCTCTTTGTTTTAAAAACCCCTTTCTTGTGAGCATGGTGGGGCTGCTCCCAGCTCTGTGGGGCAGCCAGGCAGGTGGGCCTGAGCAGCCCCAGAGCTTGGCTTTGTGCCTGCTTTCATTTTCTCTTGTGAAGGAGCTCCTGGAGCTCAGTCAAGCTGCTCTTAAACCACGTCCGGCTCCGCTTCAGCACTTTCCAAAACAGAGACTTTGCTGAGAGCAGGGTTTGGTGCTTGGGTCAAACAGCTCCAGTGGAGGCAGACACAGCCTGTCTGCTCTCACCTGCCCCGGGGAGTGTCTGCCCAGGGCTTTTGCCCCCCAAGGAGGGTTAGTTTGGCCACTGGGCTTTGCCCCCTCGCACCCCTGTGGTCAGCGGGCACAGCGGCAGCACCAGCTGACACCTCCTCCCTTCACTGCTCCAGCCCAGGCACCTTCCTCACACAGCTCCTTTGGCCCTGACACCACCAAGGAGCTTTCCACCAGTTCAGGAGGAAAGGAGTTGGGTTCTCCTGACCCCCCAGGAGCCGTGGGACACATCCTGAGGAGCAGATCCCTCCCGGTATCTCCAGCAGGGTTTGTGGTGGCCGTGGGTGAAGCCACCCCAGATCCACGTGCCAACCCAGCCCTCCCTTAATTCCATGGGTGTTCTGGCAAAGCAGGAGGGTAGAAATGGTGCAAAGAGAAAAGCTGTCCCCCTCCTTCCCGAGCCAGGGGCGGCCTTGGCCATCAGTCAGCAACTTCTTACTTGCTATTTTATTAACAAGGAGCCCACTCATGACTTGAAAGTGCTTATTCAGGGAATCTGTTTGCACTTGGGATTATATAAGGAGGCAGAGGCTGCACTGCCTGTTCTCCAAAGCCAGGGACTCATTAAATGCAGCACGTGCTGGGGAAGAGCCCTTTCCATCCTCTGGGGATGATGCTCCCAGTTTTTGATTCTGAGCATCCATGTGTTAATTTAACTTCATTTAATTTCTCCTGTCTAGTGGCACGAGGGCAGAAGGGCTGGAATAGTCTGTTTAGGGGGTTAAAAGCCGCCTTTGACCTAAAAAATGGGAAATTGCTGGAAGATGGTTTTTCTGGACTCTGCATTTACCAAAGGCATTTTGGCCCAGGTAAGGAGCATTAACCTCTCATGGAATCACAAAATCACTGAGGGTGGAAGAAACCTCCAGGATTCAGTCCAACCATGACTTCAGTCTCTACTTCAGAGTTTGTGCTGCTTCTTTTGAGCATTTTCTGGTTTTGCAAAGTAAACCCAGAAAAGTTTAAAGAATGAGAGCAGGGAGGGTTTCAGCTGTATTGATTCCAGGCTGAGCTCAGTTTGTAAATATAACTCCAAAACACTAAATATAACTGCCAGCACTTGTTAATTGTTCTTGTTAATACTTTGTGAGCTGCCAGTGATTTTACTAAATCAAGTTGTTGGTTCAGTAATCAAAGTAATGACAGTGCTTCAATATTCTTTTAATTTGAAGTCACTTTAGATGCTGCAGTTAAGGAAGAGTGCTGGAAGCTTATTGCCAAAGGGGCTTTCCACAGGCTTATCATTTCAGCACCCAGCACTTGGAGTTTGTTTTAGTAAAATGGTAGAAAAAGGGCAGTAAATCTCTATGGCAAATTGGAAATGTTATTTTGGATTTTGAGAACAATTGAAATGGAAAGTATTGACTCGGCATAGGTTTAATTTAGGTTTTAATTACCATTTTTTTGTAAGTAGTCTTTAAATCCTTCCTACAAAGCAAGCAACACTCCAGAAGTAAAATTCCACCCCTAGGAATTGAGGAGGAGGCAGCTGGAAATAGCACAGCACCCTCTTCTCCCTTTTCTCTGTGTCCTTGTGCAGCAGCAACTCATCCCTTGGGTTTTCATCTCCTTTGGATCCTGCAGAGGAGAGAAAGGCATGAAGGGAAGGCAGGAGGGATCAGCCCCAGGCTGGAGTTCCACAGGCAGGAGGTGCCAGCAATCCTGTTCCCCCAGCCTAATCCCATCTCCTCCAGAGCTCCTGGAGGTTTGGAACCCTCTGGGTGTCCCCCCTTGCCAAGCCCCATGGCCTTGTCCCTGCTCCTCGGAGCTGCTCTTGGGTCAGGAGATGCTCAGGGCATGGAAATGAGCGCTGGCACATCCCTGGCTCTGCAGTAAATCCATCAGCCAGTCCCATTTTCCCATTTTCATTGTGTCCCAGGCCTGGGACTATGTCTATGTCCATGTCCATGTCTAGTGCTCCTGTGCCTGGAAGCCCCTAGGAAAATCTTAAATTCTTCTGGATTAAGATCAATATCTCCTTGTCCTTAAAGGCTGTGAAGTGGCTTCAGTGCTCTCCAGGAATTGTCCCCATCTGATGCCTCAGCCGGGGATGAAGTTTGGGGGCAGCTGGTCCTGCTCAGCCTGCTCAGTCCCTCCTTCCTGCTCTGACCTTTGCATTTAGACTCTAAAGTGGAACTTCTGGAAAATCCCTGCCAAGGCTGTCATTCTGCTCGTGGCCAAACTGCAGCCCATCACTTGCCTGCTGGCTTTGCCTCAGCAGATAAACGTGGAGAGGAGAAACAGATGGAGGGGGACACAGTCAGGGGCAGCAGCAGGTGGGAACTGCACAGCTGTGGGGTGGTGACAGGACAAGGGGAATGGCTTCCCACTGCCAGGGCCAGGTTAGGGGGGATATTGGGAAGGAATTCCTGCCTGGGCAGGCCCTGGCACAGGGTGCCCAGAGAAGCTGTGGCTGCCCCAGCCCTGGAAGTGTCCAAGGTCAGGCTGGACGGGGCTTGGAGCAACCTGGGCTGGTGGAAGGTGTTGGGAGGGGATTGGAACCAGATGAGCTTTAAGATCCCCTCCAGCCAAAGCATTCCATGGTTCTGTGGTGCTCCTGTACAGAAACCTGCCAGTGCCATTGTGGCAAGGTGAGGTCCAGCTCCCTCCCAGTCCGTGGCCAGATCTGGGTTGTGGTTTCCTGTGTGACAGGACGTGCAGGAGCTGCTGGAGTGGATGTGAACTGCTCTGCAGCTTGCCCAGCTTCCCCAGGTGAAGCTCTGCAGCACAGGAGGCTCCACTTCTCTCAGACTCAGCTTGGTCAGCAGAAAACTTTGGGGATTTCACAGCAGACCGAGAGAGAACACGAGGATGGTTCTCCCTGGAATAGGAGGAGCACATGGATGTTTTCAGCACTGGAAGGAGCAATTAACAGGCCACCACAGGCCACTGAATCCTTGCTGAGATCCTGTGAAATGTCAGTGGGAACTGAAGGGCCCAGTGCTGTGTGGCAGCTTCTGTTCCAGCCAGTTCCACGGGGACACCCTCCCTGCTCCAGGAGTTTTCCATTCCCAAAAGGCAACTGGCTCCTTTGAAATCGATAGCGTGTGGAAGGAGGGGGGTTTGTCTGTGGCTTTGAGCAGATGGAGTTTTCTCATTCTGCCTTCTGGTGGGGAATGGTTTGGTGGAGGACCTGGCTCTGGGGAGTAGAGAGGCTCTGAGTTAACCAATAAGTTCCCAGTAAGTTCCCAGTAAGTTAGCCTTTCTTTTCTCTCATCATTTATTTCACCCTTACATCTCCCATCACCCAGAGCAGTGGCTGGTGTGCTCCTATCCAAGGAGATTGCAGATGGGAACAGGAGCCTCTCCTGCTGCCCAGCCCAATTCCAGCCAGGATGCCTTTGAAATTTAATACACCTTTTAAAAGAGCTTCCTCAGGCTCCTGGTAACAGCTGCTCCCACTGGTGCTGGGCTCCTGCTCGGGCAGTGTGTGAGTCCCAGGACGTGCTGCTGCTCATCACGTTTCCATGTGGGGCTGTTAATCCTCTCCTCTTACCACTTGCTCCTTTATCTCAAGAGGCAGTTATCTCTGGAGTAGATCTGGAGTGCTCAGGGCTCACTTGTACCATGTGTCTGTGTAAGGGAAAGAGGGATAATGAGCCAAAATCATTTAGGGGGAAAAAGTCCTTTAAAATCATTGAGTCCAACCATGAAATCTGCCGGATGAGCTTCTTCCTTTTCCCTCACTTCACTCCTCTGTTTTCAAACCTTTAATCCCAGTAATGGTTTGGATGTGACTTGTCTTCTTGGCACAAGAGTCTTGAGTGCTCAGAGTTGGATGGATTTGGTGTCACAGGACATTGTTTGTTGGGTAAGTTAATGCAGCCCCTCCTTGGGTGTGACAGGAGTACCTTCAGAAAGGGAGGGCACTGATTGCACTGATTCACCTCAGCCTGGGGAGCTTTTCCCCATGTGCACAGCGAAGCCCACCTTTGTAAGGTTAAAATCTGTACCTGGTTTTAATTTAAATACTATATTAGAGAGAAAAAGCAGCTTTAGAAGTTGCAGCCATGCAGGCTGGTATGTGCTGACTGCAGCCTGGCTGCACAGGAGCCACAGCATTCCCAGATAAGGCTCCTGTGGTCCTGAGGCTTCATTCCTGCTCCTGTGTCACCACATCTTCCCAAAGCACTGAGCCTGCCCTCCCATCCCTGCAACAGCACACGGGGGTCACACCTTCAGAGAGCCCAGAGGTGGTGGAGAATATGAAAAATCACAGAGTCATCTGAAAAGACCCTCCAGATCATTGAAAATCATTGCAAAGGTCTAATTTTTGAGCACAGAACTGCAGATGAATCAGCCTTAATTGCACTGCCTTTTTGCTGGCAGCAGCTCTGCTCCTTCTGGGAGGGCCAGCAAACAGAGAAGCTCCAATTAGTGACCTCAGTGCTTGCACTGGCCAGGGAGCACCTACTCACCTGTCAGCAGCTTTCTCCTGGTCACCAGGGTTCACACGTGGAGCCAGTCATTCCAGCTGCTTCCCTCCTGTGCTGCAGGAACTCGGCAGTAATTTTGGGCAGCAATTTAAGGGGAGCTGGTTCTTCCCTGAGTGGAGTCATGGGAAGGTGTGTCTGCCCGGAGAGAGTCGGGGGAGTGTCACCACACTCTGGGAAGTGCTGATCCAAAAGGTGGTGACGGGACAAGGAGGGGTGGCTTCAAACTGACAGAGGGCACGGTTAGTTGGGATACTGGGAAGACCTGTGAGGGTGGGCAGGCCCTGGCACAGGGTGCCCAGAGAAGCTGTGGCTGCCCCAGCCCTGAAAGTGTCCAAGGCCAAGTTGGATGGGGCTTGGAGCAGCCTGAGCTACTGGAAGGTGTCCCTGCCCATGGCAGGGGGAAGGAACTACATGAGCTTTAAGATCCCTCCCACCCCAAACCACTCCATGGTTGTGTGATCTCCTTCCAGCATCATGAGAAGGGATGATGCTACACCACAAGCCTGACCTCAGTGCGTGAGGCTGCAGGGTCAGTGTCTCACCAAAGCCCAGCAGTGGATTTCTAAGCTGCCAGGTCGTCCTCAGGTGGGTTTTTCACAGCCTGGCTCACAGGCAGCTCACCTGGGCTGGCAGCACTGCCATGCTGAGCCTAGCAGCAGCAGGTTTCTATGCCCTCTGTTATCTCAATAAGCCTGTTGGCTCTCTGGGGCCAGGGCAGGATTTTAGCCCTGGAGAAACTTGGTTTTCATGGCTCTCAGGGTCAGGTCTTTCTAATCATCTAAACAAATCTCTCGCCCTGCCAAGCCACGGACATTCACCCAGCACGACAGAGGATTGCTCAATGCCCAGCGTTGGTGCAACACATCCATCGCTCAGCACAGGTTGATCAGAGCAGGAGCTGTGCCAGGGCAGAGACCAGCAGGGACCAGCCCTCCTCCACCCCAGGGTCACACCTGGGCTCCCTCCCTTTGATCCTGGGGCTTTGCCCGGTGGGGTTGGAGTTTCCACACTCTGCCCTCGTGTCCTTCAGCCCAGTTGCTGCTTTACCAGGTGCCAGGCTGTGCTCAGCTGTTGTTCCTCGGGGTGTTCTGCCCTCAGGGCTGTGCAGAGCTGCTCTGGGGGCCGAGGGGAAGGGCCAGCTCTCCGTGCTGCCCACAGGAAGGCAGAGCCACGAGCCGAGGGCGGATGTTTCGCAAAAGGGTTGCGTTTCTCTTCTCTTCCTTTTACTGAAACCCCCACCAGCCTCTTCTGTCACTGCAACCAAAAACCTGTGGTGTGAAAAGCCAAGATCCTGAAGTGCAGGTTTTGAACTGGATTTCAGAGTGTTCCATGATGTTGGTGGGAAGGGTTCAGTCTCTGTGTGGGACATTCACTTCGGAGCTGGACTTGGTGGTCCTTGGAGGGCCCTTCGAGCTCCGACTGTTCTGTGACTCTGTGATATGGGGAAACACAATCATGGGTGTGAGATGGTCCTTGTGCAAGTGTTGTCTTGCTGAGGGGTTTATTTGACATTTGGGGGTGTTCCCCCCAAGCTCTGCAGCCACCTCATGTGCAGGCAGGGCCCTGTGCTCTTCTCCCAGGGATTATTGCACAGTGCTGGAATCTTATCTTGTCACTGCAGTGGCTCTTGAGAAAACACACGGGGAGCCTCTTGAACTGACGTGACAGCCTTGGAACAGAGAGTTCGTCTGGTTCTGGGGGAAGCATTTGCTTTGCAACTCGTTTCTTCCCGTCCACAGCCTCAGTTTCTCAGTTTATCACAGGAAAAGGGGAAGATTTAACTGTGGGAAGCCTGGAGGAGGATGGAGGCTGATGAGGAGCTGGGGTGGGGGGAGATATCTTGCTCAGCTGGAATGACTGCAGCGAAATAAATGAATGCTGAGTGCTGGAACTGTGGATATTTGATTTGTTAATGGCTTTGGCTTCGCAGGCATTTGGTTGATGTAGCAAATTTCTCAGTGCCATGTGTACAAGTGCTGATTTCTCCCAGCACAGCCTTAAAATATGGAAGCAGAAAACAGTCATAGTTGTGCCTGCTGAAGGATGGAGCTGATGATGGTGAAGCTCCACTTCTGGTGCCTCCAGACAGAGTCTGGCACGGCTCAGGATTGGAGTTACTCGTCCTTACTACGGCCCTGTGAAGGGATCAGTGTCACTGTGGGGCTGGAAACCTCGAGGATATCTCATGCCATGTCTTACCCTTTAGCAAATTTGCCTGTCTGTGGAGAAATTGGTACAGGAGCATAAAACCCTGCATGTCACCAGGTCCATTTTGCTGCACCTGCAGCAGCACAGAATCCCTGAGGGGTGTTGGTGAAGGAGGGAAATGAATCCAGAGGGACAGAGAGTTGTTTGGGATAATGGCCACATTGTTGGAGTCTCAGGAATAACAGCCCTTGGCCTTGGTTCTGATCCACACGGAGCAGCAGGTTGGGGTGGGAAGGGAAGAGAATCACAAATAGCATTTCAGGGCAAACTGGCCCTCCCTGCAAGCAGAGATAGGAGCAGGATCCATCCCTCTGCAGCTGAGAGGGCAGGCTGTGCCAGGCAGTCATTGCAGGCGTTTCCCTGTGCCTGGTAAGGTGGCTGTGCTCTCAGACTGCATCCCAGGCCCACCTGGGAACAGAGCTGTGTTTGGTCCAGGAGGCTCCAGTGGCCTCCCTGCCAGTCACCAGCCAGCCACCGTCCTCTGCCCTCAGGCTGGACAGTCTCTGCACCTTCCCTGGGGCCTTACCTGGCCAAAAGCTCACTGAGGTGCTCTTGGGATCATTAAAAACACATCTGACAGGGGTGTGGACACAGTCTGGGATCTTCAATGGGGGATCACCTGCCTGCTGAGCAAGGATGGAGCTCAGGAAATCCCACTGGATCTGCAGTGTTTCCAGCATGGGAAGCTGAGCCAGACCCTTGGATGGATGTGTCCATGTTGAGTGTGTATGGGTGTTTCCTCCAGTGCAGCCACGTGACAGCCTGACATGGGAATTATAACGTTGTTGTGATGCAGATTGTGAGACCTGGGGTGTTCACCTGGAGAGAAGGGTCCAGGAACACCTCAGAGCCCCTTCCAGTGCCTGAAGGGGCTCCAGGAGAGCTGGAGAGGGACTTGGGACAAGGGATGGATGGACAGGACAAGGGGGAATAGTTTCCCACTGTCAGAGGGCAGGGATAGATGGGATATTGGGAAGGAATTCCTGGCTGGGAGAGTGGGCAGACACTGGCACAGGGTGCCCAGAGAAGCTGTGGCTGCCCCTGGATCCCTGGAAGTGTCCAAGGCCAGGTTGGATGG
>JAWWEW010000077.1:3783578-3803028 GCA_035583185.1 Anabacerthia variegaticeps
CTGGAAGTGTCCAAGGCCAGGTTGGATGGGGCTTGGAGCACCCTGGGCTGGTGGAAGGTGTCCCTGCCCATGGCTGGGGGTGGCACTGGATGATCCTGAAAGTCCCTTCCAACCATTCCATGATTTTATGACAGTGGGAACCAGCCTGGCAATGTGCATCTCTCCTCCAAACTTTCCATTTCTCTAAGTAAAAATCCCTTTGTTTGTGCACCTGTTTTTCGTGCCAGCTTTGCCACAGGGAAGAGTATTTTTCACATGATCCAACACATTTTTTCAGCTATTTCTGCAAATCCAGACACCTCGTGGAGTGAGGCAAAGGAAATGCAGAAATAGGTCAGGTATTTAAATAAGATGTAGTTGTCTCTCTTCACAGCAAGTTGCCTTTTTTCCTGCCTGTGTGAATGGTGCTAATGTATCAGGGAATAAAGAGAACAAAGGGAAGCAGAAGTGCCAGCATTTTCATTCTGGGATTGCAGCTTCAGAGCCCTTTACTTTGCAGAAGTGATACGGAGCCCACTCTGGAATGTCTCAGCAAATGCTCCTGAAATAATAAACCCCAAATTGTGTGCTCAACCTCTCTGAATACATAAAATCCACTTAAAACCCTGCCTGTCATTTTGCTGTCACATAAAAAATTGATTTCCCAGCACAGCCCGAGTCCTGGTTCTGAGCCGTGTCCTTGATGCCTTGCAGTGTCATGAATGCATAATGTTAAGGAAACACGGGGAAATTTGGGTGCTCTCGGCAGTCATTTGGTTTGAAGTGCAGAGAACAGGCTGCCTTTGGTCCTTAATTGTAGGTTTGAGTCTTTCAGCTCAGTTCTCTGATCCAGCAGTGCCTGTGGCTGATGCCACACTCCTGCCAGGTCGGCTGTCACCTTGGCTTAGGCTCATCTTGCCTGCTCCTGGTCCCTGGAGAGGACATTCAGAGCCCAGAATGAAATTCCCCTTTTTAAATACCTCTGTGATACCTGCACTACTGAAAATACTTGTTTTCTTGACTTTAAAGTTGGATGGAAGGGAAATCTTTCGTACAAAACCTGCCCCACCCTTTGTGTCTTCAATCCCGACTCATCCGATGCTTCCAACCAGACCAGTGGTGACTTCCATCATGCCTGAAATTGGATGAGCCTCAAAGGGTGTCATTGGGCTGCTGTCATGCTGATCCAGAGGTGATGTCAGTGCTGGTTCTGGCTGGGCTTTCCCACATGGACAGTTTTATGCAGCAGGAGTTTTTGAGACAGTAGGAGCAACTTTTCCCTTTGTTACAGGAGCAGGGATTGCTCACTCCAGCCATCCTCATCCTTCCTTCCTGCCCTTCCTGATCCCCCTTTCCTCCTTAACCCATCAACCTCATCATTCCCCGCTACATTTATCACTCATCTTCTCTTTTCTGTCATCCAAATTCTCCTTAATAACTAGCCATTCCATCCTTTGTGCTGGGAAAACAGAGGCCAGATTTCCTCAACTCTGTTCCAAACCCAGCATTGCTGGGCAAGTTTGGTGTCGACGACGTGCATCGTCCTGGGAACAGCTGGAACCTGTTCAAACACCATCCCTAAAACTCCATCCAGCCCTGGAACTCTGCTGGTAGCCCATAAAGATCAGCCAAAACTGTGATCCAAGTCACTCCATGGTCTGGGTGCTCGTTCTTGACGTCCCGGGCTCTGCTCGGGGATTTCTCAGTAGCACCAGCCTCGGTCTCATCTGCTCCTTGGCTTTGTTCTGACCTGCTCACGTATTTAACCCACTTTTTAAAGCCCTGCACTGTGGCTGTGTCTCTTTGGGCTCCTCCTGAGGACCCTGGGAGTGCTCCTGTCCCAGGAGCTGGGTCACAACTAAAGGTGGCTGTGATGATGGAGCAAGGTCTGTGCCCTGAGTCACCCTGACGTGCTGCTTCCCTTTCCCATCCCTGCCCCTTCCCTGCCCTGTTCCCCAGGGCTGGGAACGCGCTTTGAGCCGTCCTTGCTTTGCCAGGAGGGTGTGTGTGCAGGGAGGAGGGAGCTGCCTGCAGCATCCCTGCTGCCGCATCCTCCCTGCACCAACCGGGGCGCCGCAGGAATCCCCGCGCTGCCCAAATCGCCCTGGCCCGCTGGTTCTGGCCGCGGAGAGGGGTGTTTTCACCCGGAGGGACGTCAGCGAGGCTCCTCAACATCAGCTTAAAAGCCTGTCATTAATTGAAGGATGATTCAGCTTCCTCAGCTAAAATGTCACCGTGTGGATGCCGGGAGAGGAGGAGGAGGAGGAGGAGGCGCCTTCCTCATGGCACAGCGTCCCATCACCCCCTCCTCCTTGTGAGCCCCCATGCCCTGAGCACCCATGGGCTAGCGGCCAGGGTCGAGCTGGGGGTCCGGGCTGGCTGGCCCTGGATCCGTGGGGAGGATGCTCGAGTGGGGCAGTGGTGAAAGCGTGACCCTTCCCCGGGGGCTGCGGGCACGGAGCAGCTCCCGGCAAAGAAAAGCTGCCGCTCAATTCAGCGCAGCAGCAGCGCTTTTTTTATTCTTTCTTTTATTTTTTTTTTTCCATGGCTTTTCGCTGTCCCCCGGAGCTTTAGCTAATTTTCTATTAGAGAAAAATCTGGGTTTTGAGATCAGCTGTGGGAACAGGGGCGGGCTTGAGCGCAGCTGTTCCAGGTCAGCGGAGGGGAGACATCTCCCGTGCTGACAGAGCAAGGTTATCCCGACAGAACGTGCCTCCTTGCTGGAATCTGCCCCCGGGCTGCGATTAGCTCAGCATTGCTGCTGGACAGAGCGCTCCGGAGGGCCGGGAAGCCACTGGCAATTGGACATGATGTCACCACGTCCTGCATTAAGTAGGTCACGGTGACACCCTGCCCGAAAAGCCTCGGCTGTGGCAGCGGTGGGGGCCGGACCGGCCGCGGGGGACGTGAAGAACCCCGAGGAAGGGTTTGTTGTGCAGGACTGTGCCTGTCCGGGGGCTGCCCGGGGCAGCGATGGGCGGCAGCGAGAGCAGGGATGAACCCTCGCTGTGCCGCATCAGCCCCGCTTGGCAGCGAGGAGGCATCAGATGGGATGAGGAACATCCAGGTTGCCATGGCGACGGGAGCTGCGGCGCTGCGAGCAGCCGCTCTGCATCGCCCCTCCATCGCCGTCCGCTGCACTGCCCTGCCATCACCCTCCACTGCACTGCCCTGCCATCACCCTCCATGGCCCCTCCATCACCCTCCATCACCTACCACTGCCCCTCCATCGCCATCCACTGCACTGCCCTGGCCATCATCCTCCATGGCCCCTCCATCACCATCCACTGCACCGCCCTGGCCATCATCCTCCATCACCCTCCACTGCCCCTCCATCACCCTCCACTGCCCCTCCATCACCCTCCACTGCCCCTCTATCACCCTCCATCGCCCCTCCATCACCATCCACTGCACTGCCCTGCCATCACCCTCCATCACCCTCCACTGCCCCTCCATCGCCATCCACTGCACTGCCCTGGCCATCATCCTCCACTGCACTGCCCTGCCCTCATCCTCCATGGCCCCTCCATCATCCTCCATCACCCTCCACTGCCCCTCCATCGCCCCTCCATCACCATCCACTGCACTGCCCCTCCATCACCTTCCGTCACCCTCCATCGCCCCTCCATCACCATCCACTGCCTGCCCTGCCATCACCCTCCATCACCCACCACTGCCCCCCGTCACCATCTGCTGCCCCTCCATTGTCCTCCACTGCACTGCCCCTCCATCATCCTCCATGGCCCTTCCATCACCTTCCACTGCCCCTCCATCACCCTGCATGGCCCCTCAGTCCTCTCCATGGCCCCTCCATCACCCTCTATTGTCCTTCCATTGCCTTTCCATCACCTCCCCTTGCCCCTCCATCACCTTCATCACCCCTGCATCTCCATCTCCCCTCCATCACCCTCCATTGCCTCTCCATCACTCTCCTTCACCCTCCATTGCCCTTCCATCACCCCCATCACCTCTTCATCACCTCTCAATCCTCTCCAATGCTCCTCCATCACCCTTCATTGCCCTTCCATCACCCCCATCACCTCTTCATCACCCCTCAATCCTCTCCAGTGCTCCTCCATCACTCTTCATTGCCCTTCCATCACCTCCATCACCTCTTCATCACCCCTCAGTCCTCTCCAATGCCCCTCCATCACCCTTCATTGCCCTTCCATTGCCCTTCATTGCCCCTCAATCACCCTTCATCACCCCCCATGTCCATCACCCTCCGTGGCCCTTCTATCACCCTCCATTGTCTCTCCACCATCTCGATCATTCTCCATCACCTGTCCATCTCCATCACCTCTTCCACCCCCCTCCCTTGCCCCTCCATCCCCCTCCATCTCCAGCACACACATCCTGGCAGCACAGACAGTGGGCACTCCCTGTGTCCATCCAAGTCCCCTGGATAGGGCACATCCCCAGGATGTCGGAGCCCTCCCATTGCATTCCCAGCTCCAGCTTTAATGAGCTCAGCAGTGATGTGTGTGGAGCATAATGGAGCTGAGCTGTTTCCCTTCATGGGCCGTGGGCAGGAGCACAGCCAGGGCAGATGGAGACAGTGACAGTGACAGGGATAGTGACAGTGACAGTGACATGTCCCCAGACAGCCACCCTGCAAGGCATCACTGAACCAAAGCACTCAGAGCTGTGGGTGGGATGTGACAGCACAACCTCACTTCCCAGCCCCTCCACTTGGGGGGACCCCTGGTGCCATCACCCTGGTGCCTGCCAGCCCCTGGAGGAGGTGGCCTTGCCACCAGCAGTGCCACCAGCAGTGCCACCAGCAGCAAACTGCCCTCCTGCTCCTTTGAGCTGCTTCCTGGTGGTTCCACTGACACAGGCCCATCCCAAAGAATAATATGGGGGGAAAAAAAGAAGAGAATTTCGAAAGTGTGCACCCTTGGGATTTCCCTGTTGTATTTTTGGGGATCTCTCAGTGGCAGTTCCCCCATTTTGTGGCTTCAGACCTCTGCCAGGCTCTAAAAATATCCATTTAACTCACAGCCCTGCGTGTCCCAGTGGGAGAAGTGGAGCTGCTCATCCTTTGGGATGGCTGTAGGTTTTGTCTGTACAAAGGGAAATGGCAGCAGAGCTTTGCTGTGCCAACATAACACATCCATCAGCTTTTCCAGCCACTGTTGGTGGTTGGAATTTTGGTACTTCAGAATTGTTGCCCCTTGTAAATTTGGAAAACAGCAGGATAATCCCACACCCTTGTCCTCACAACCCCCTGCACCTCAGTTTTGCAGGAATTGAACAAGCACATCCCAGATGACTGAGAGGTGCTGGACTCCCTTTGAAGTATTTTCTGGGGGGAATTTCTTCCTTTAACTTCAGCCAAGGGAATTTGATCAGCAGCTGTTAAACAGACCAGGAGCATCCTTTGAGGGGACACTTTGCAAAGGTGCCCAGTAAATGCAGGGCTGGTGAAATCATCCCCCCAGCTGGCCCCTGGGGAGCACCAGCAATGGGAACAAAATATAAGGAAATACTTTTGCTGCTTCTCAACCTGCCCAGGAACTGAGTCTGTGATGTTAAACAGGAGGCAGCTCTGCTCTCATCTTCCTAAATGGTCTTATTTAATCCATGTGCTCGTGCATTTCTGGTGCTGGGTCTTGGCATCACCCCCCAATGTTCTGCTTTGCTCTGCCCCAGCCAAGGACTTGGAATGGTATTTTTGGCCTCGTGGTTTTTAACAAATGTGTAACCCAGGGGTGTGCTGTGGCCACAGGGCAGCCAGAGAGCAATGACTGCCCACAGCTTGGCCAGGGCTCACAACAGCTCACAAATAGGACTTAATTGGAGGCTGCAGAAGCTGCTGTTGATGCTGAGGGCAGGGTGGGTTTGAGGAGAGGGAGGGAAGCAGCACGTGGTGCTGGACTGTGCCACCATCATCCTCAGACCCCACGTGCCCCATCCCAGCTCATCCTTCCGTTCAAAAATTGAAAATACATTGAATTTGGAGACAGTTTAATCCACAGAATCACAGAACAGTTCGGGTTGGAAGGGACTGCAGAGGTCATCTAGTCCAACCCCATTCCTGTGGTATCCAACACACACAGGACAAGGGAGGGAGAAGGAGCACGGGTGGATTTCAGAGTTCCCTGCAGTCCCAAACACTGCAGGGGACACGTGGCAGGTCAGGGGGCTCTGGCAGAGTGTTCATCCATCCCCCAGCCATGGAGGCACAGCCCTGGCAGGGGGATGCTGCCCTGGCACTCCTGTGGGGACTGGGATCTGCCTTCCTTTCAGGGGATGGGAAATTCTTCATTTTTCCTACTGGAGGAAATGAAATATTTAACACAGTTTGTGCTTTTTTTCTTTCTATTTTTTTTTTAAGCTGCTTCCTTACTGTGAGTTCCCAGGAAATATCCTGTTAAGTGAGAGGGTGTTTTTCCTCCCCAAAACCTCTGACCAGCTTTTGTGAGGGATAAAGGGCATCAGGCACTGGATGGGATGGGACGAGGGGAGGTAAAAACCCGACAATTACAGAGCACCCAGTGCCCCCCGTGCTGTGGACAGGACACCCTCCACACACCAGGTGGCTCCAAGCCCCGTCCAAGCTGGGCAGGGATTAATTAGTCCCAGTGTGGTAATGAGGTCAGGGCACAGTTTGTAGCTGAGCTTAGGGCCGTGAGTGCATCTCCCCCGATCCCAAATTCCTGGCAGTTGTGTCAGGCCTGGGTTTGGGAGTCGGGCAGTGAGTGTTTGTTCAGCAGGATGGGTTTGTGAGCCCTTCCTTGGATTTCAGTGAGACAGGATAATTGCACTCCCTTTGTATTCCACACATCTCCCAGCCTGGAGGAAAGGGACATTTGGGCACAGTGTGCCTGCAAAGGGATGTCTTAAAACCACTTGTGGGCCTTTCCCACCATAGAAGAATAACTTTGGGGTGCAGCCCCATGGCTGGGACCTGCCCCATTAACCTGCTCCTGGGCTGTCTGGGTGTTTGGTGGCAATGCGGGAGGGCAGGAGCAGCCCCTGCCCCATCACGCCAGGACCCTCTTCCCAGTGAACCAGAGGGGTTTGCTGGAAGAGACAGAACATTCCAGAGCTCACTGTCGTTGCAGAAAGCTCTCCCTGGCTCCTGAGGGAGGAACAAATGCCCCAGTTCCTAAATCAGAGAAGAAGGAAGTGCAGCTCCCAGGCTGCTCCAGGGGCAGTGGCAATAAATGCATTTTAAGAATGAGAGAGCCAAATCCTTGCTGGGCTGGGTTTGCATCTCCTCTGGAGGGGAAGGAATACACCTGGACCTGCTGCAGGCCCATCACAGAGAGGCCCAGCAGTGCTGTGGCTGCTGCTGCCACCTCAGCAGAGTGGCTTTCTTGGCTCAGGTGTGACCCAAAGGGACTGTCCCTGCACCAGCAGAGCTGAGCACCCAGAGCTGACTTTGCCTTGCCCTGTGCCATTGGACACGTGTGACACTTTGCACTGGGGACAGAGATATTAGCAATTCTTGTTTCTCATTAAAAGGGCAAAAATAGCATTGCTGACACAGCCTGGTGGTGCAACGTGTGGTTCCCAAAACCCAGCGAGCGCCTCTGCTTTGCTCTGGTAACTGAGTGTCAGCAGAGACAACACGTGGGCAGGTCTGAGCCAGAAAGGCTTAAAAGCCACTTTTTAAGTGCAAGGGTTGAGTTTTCAGTTCTGTTTGTAGCCTGATGCTTCTCTTGCACGTTAACCAATGGCTTTTGAAAAGCCACCTCTTGCAGCCTCTGAGGGGATTTGCCTGAGCACAGAGCACGAGCTGCAAAACTGGGTTAGTAAATATTTGCTGCGTTTGAAGCTGGGGGAAAATTCAGTGTATCAGGTGTCACTTGACTACAGATAATTCTTAAAAATCACAGAGTGAGGAAGGGCCTGTTCAGCTCAGTGACCTTTCCAAGCACTAAAATGCCTGCAGGGCTTGTTCTGACCTTCCACTATGGAAATCTGCCTTTTGATCCTGACTTGAGATCCCCTTGATTCGTGTCCGACTTCTTTGATCCGTCTTAATATCTGATCTCCCCCAGGGCCACCTGCTTTGGAGGAGCTCCACAACCCCAGAGCTCCGAAAGGCTGGGAGAAAACATCCTGTGAGACCTCAGAGAGGGTTTCACAAGGCAGGTGTTGCAAACCCCGTGTGGTTTAGGATGTTGTTGTGTCCCTGAGAGCACGTGTGGGTTGTGCAGCACGTGCTCTGCCCACCCTGTGTGTGCCCCTCCAGGGCAGAGAGGAATGATCTGCACCCAGAAAGGGGTCCTGGTTCATCTCCTCACCCTGGGAAGCTGTGGGGTGAGGGGGCTGTGGCTTTGGGGCTGCACTGAAAAGGGATGGCTGAGTAAAGGGGGTTCCCAGTACAGTATAAGAAGGAAAAGAGGATGGTAAATCATTTTCTGGATTACTCAGGACAGTAAATCATTGCTTTAACCTCCTGCAGCTCTGTGAGCCAGGGTGTCCTAACAGATGGGAAAATGGGAAAAGGTGTTTCCTCCCTCTGATGGCAGAGCAGAGAAGGATGAGGAGTGCCAAGAGTCACAGGGGTGATCCTGTCAAAATCATCTGAGGGAAGTTCATGCTCTAAGTTCGTAAATCAATCCTGGCAGTGGGACCTGGTGCAGCTGCCACACTTGAGATGTGAGTGCCCTGGGAGAGGCAGTGGGAGAAGCTGGGCTGGAGTGTGATGGACTCTGGGCACTTGGAGCGGCACATCCCTCTCCCTGGAACGAAATATCCTCCTGGGATTCTTTACATGTGATGCTCCTCATGCCCTGGTTCCCCAGGGACAGTGGTTTGGGGATTCTTGTGGTCACAGCCCATCAGGGCATGGAGAGTGTCAGTCCTTCCTTCACATGGAGAGTGTCAGTCCTTCACATGGAGCAGCCCTTCCATGTGCTGGATGGAACAAGGGGGACACAAAATGCACATAAGGTTTCAGTGCAGGTTTCACAACTTGGACACCATGAGAATCCATCTGGTTTTTTGTCTGCTGTGAAGCTGTTGTGGGGTTAATTTTCACAGTGAGGACTAGGACTTCTCTGAGCCCAAATACTCCCAGTATCATTGTCCTGCAAGCTGCACCAACCCACAAGTGGCCAGATGAGATATATCCCCATCCCTGCCCTGCCAGACAGCAGCCTGGGCTCTAAACCCTTGTGCACAGGACACTTATCTTCCCCCAAATGACACTTGTTCTACCTCAGATATGTCCATGTTTATTACCCATCTTAAATCGAGTGTCTTTTTAGACCCTACTCAAGAAATTCCTCCCTGGGAGGGTGGGCAGGCCCTGGCACAGGGTGCCCAGAGAAGCTGTGGCTGCCCCTGGATCCCTGGAAGTGTCCAAGGCCAGGTTGGATGGGGCTTGGAGGATCCTGAGCTAGTGGAAGGTGTCCCTGCCCATGGCAGGGGAGATGGAACAAGATGATGTTTAAAGTCCCTTCCAACCCAACCCATTCCATGATGCCATCCCATTGCAGAGAGCTCCACACCCTGGAGTGATGCCCAGCAGTGACACCACACCTTGCCTGGGAAGCTGACTGAACCCTCCTTGAAATTCCCTGCATCCCTGTTTCTCTCCTTGGCTCCTGTTGGGAAGCAGAGCCTTGAAAACTGCCTTTTTTTAGACCTCTCCAGTTTCTCCCTCTCCTCTCCCTGTGTATTTCCTTCATGCAGAATATAGCTGCTGCTTTTTTGGGTTCTTCTTTGCAGCCTCCCTTCCTCTGGGAGCCTTTTTGATGTTTCCTTCATGGCTGGACCCCCTCAAAGACTGCAGCCAGTGTCCAGATGAGGCAGCACTGACTTACATGAGGTGTCACCATTTTTTGGGTGCTCTCCATCCTGCCCCTCATGGTCCTCACATCTTGTTTGCAGCTGCAGACCTTGTGGTGTGACAGAATCAAGGAATATCCTGGGTTGGAAGCCACCCAGGTAGCCCACAGTGCTGCGTGCCCTTCCAGAAGGAGGCCTTGGTTTGAGATCTGGAAAGATTTGATGGTTTAAAGCAATTCCTTCAGGAATCCATCCCATTGGATTCGTTGCTGCTGAGCCCTCCTTTCACACTGCTCTGCACATGGAGCATCATTTAAATCCCTCTGGTTTATTGCTATGAAAATCAGGCACTTACTGCACTCGGCTTTGCCATCTCTACCCAAATTTTGCTTCCTAGAAGAGCTCTGTAGTGGCATTGGCTGCATCCACAGGCAGGCAGCACCTCACTGTGCAAGCCCCTGTTCCTGGGAAACTTGTGCATGCCCGTGGCCCAGCCCAGCCCTGTCCATGGTGGGGCTGCAGCCCCAGAGCTCCCCAGCCCGTGGTGGGTGCCCCATCCCTGGGCATGGCATGTCCCCAGCTCCCCACCCTGCTCACAGCCGCCCATGGAAACATCTCATCAGGGAGTGCTTTGCTGGGTTTTCCTGCCTGTTACAGCCTCTGGCAGGGCATTCCAGGTCGCCTGTGTCTGCTCTTAAGCAGGGAGTCCTGGGATGGTTTGGGTTGGAAGGGAGCTGAAAGCCCAGCCAGCCCCATGGGCAGGGTCACCTTCCACCAGCCCAGGTTGCTCCAAGCCCTGTCCAACCTGGCATCTTGTATGTTTAACATTTACTTAGCATATTTATTTAACTTTCCAGCCTTACACCCCTGTAACTCCCTCTGATCTTCCCCCACTCCTTCCCATCACAGTTTCTTCCCACGTTGTTGTGTTGTCTGCAGAGCTGGCAGATGTCTGTGGCCATTTCTGCGCCACTTGGCTTGTGTTTTCCCTGAGGTCCTGCATTAAATGCTCAGTCAAAACTCTCACATTTCATGGGCCAGTGATCTGCTCCCACTCGGGGTCCTCCCCTCTCAGCTGGGTTCCCTTTTCCTGGTGCTCACCCAGCTCTGCTCTGCTCCTGCTGTGCCTGAGGCTGCGGGATGGGGCTCCCAGCACAGACCCCACACACCCCTGTGCTCCCACCCCAAACCTCCACCCCTCCAGCCAGCCAGAGGTGACAGAGAGGAGCTGGTGAAGGCACTCAGGGAGCTGGGTTGGGACACGTGAAGGAGGAGAAGCCACCCAGTCCTGCAGAGATCACAGAGCCAGGAAATCTGAAGGCAAAGAGAAGCCCCAGCACTTCCCACAAATGGGATCAGCAGCAGTGCCTTGTTGGAGAAGCTGTTTCCACCCAAAAATATTCCCTGCAGTTGTATAAAGAGCTGTGTTTGCAGGGAGCACCAACACCTTGGTGTTTATTGCATACAGGAATTATTGGCTGGTTTATTACCTAGAGACATTCCCATGTGGTTCCCTGGCAGGGTGAGAGCAGGGATGGGGGAGATCCCGACTTGCCCACAGAATCTCTTTTTCCCCTTCCATTCTTCAGGCAGTTTTCTTCTCCCTGGATTCTGGGGCTGGGGTTTCTCCCCTGGCAGGGTCTCAGCCAGCACTGACATCTCGCTGTCCCTGCTGATGGAATCATTGTTAACAATAAGTTTATTTCCCAGGAGATGCCCAGAAGCACCATCTGTCATTCTGTCCTCATGGACTTGATGTCCAGGGGTCTGTGGTGACACCAGGGCTCGGTGGGGAGCCAAAGCTGCCATCACCCAGGGCTGGACTCAACAGAGCTGGGCCTGGTACCCACAGGGAACCATGGAGTGGTCTGGGTGGGAAGGATCATCCAGTCCCACCCTGTGCCATGGGCAGGGACACCTTCCACCAGCCCAGGCTGCTCCAAGCCCTGTCCAACCTGGCCTTGGACACTTCCAGGGATCCAGGGGCAGCCACAGCTTCTCTGGGCACCCTGTGCCAGGGCCTGCCCACCCTGCCAGCCAAGAATTCCTTCCCAATATCCCATCCAACCCTGTCTCTGGCAGTTTGAAGCCATTCCCCCTTGTCCTGTCCCTCCATCCCTTGTCCAAAGTCCCCCAAAAGTGGCAGGACATGATTACATTGGGAAAACTCCTTTTTCAGCCCAGGTTTGATTGGAAGTGGAACTTGTCTCTGCCTTTGCTGCCATGAGGGCCTTGCTGACCATCAGTGATCCCCAAAGGGTGTTTTCACTGTTTATTGCCCTTGTCCATGAAAGACTTGGTTAACTCCCAGCCTTGCTCTGGACTTTCTCCATCTCAGCCCCTTCCTTTGGGATCTAAATTCTGCAGGATCTTGGGGAAGCATCTCCCCAGCTGAGCCATTTGGCTGTGACATTTGGAAGGTCTTTACTCTGCTTTCTGGGCTGATGCAGCAGCTGTTCACTCCCTTTGGGTCACTAAACAGCCCTCCTGTCCCCAGGGCACCAGCAGCTGCCACGTCCCCTCCTCACTGCAGCACCAGTGCTGTGCCCAGCAGGCTGGAAACCAAACTGGCATTGCCACATTTCCTCCAAGCTTCCCCTCCCTGGCCACTGACCAAGAGACCCGAGGTCCCAGCAGGTCCAGCTGCTCACAGAGCTGGTGGCAGGCTTGGCATGGTGGTGCCCAGCAGGGAACACCAAGGAGGGGTTTGTCACCCCGTGGGCTTGCAGATCCCCTGTGGATTGTCCCTTGGATGCCACCCAGGAGCTAACCCTAACCCTAACCCTGCTCCCCCAGCAAAAGCCTTGGAGGCTGAAACCTCACGTGAAGAAAAGCAGCATGTGAGGAGTCTCTGAGTGTTGGCGTGGTGGGGTCTGGGAAGTGGCCCTGACTTAATGGGATTGTTCCACCTGGCAGAGATCAGGGCACCTTCCCCAGATCCCACCATCCCAGCACAGCATTAGCTTCACACAGATTTACCTTCTTGCTCCAAGTCCCAGAGCCTTCAGATTTCCAGTCCTGGCTCCTGCTCGGGGTCAAAATTCAGGTTATTGACGTTCCCAGATCCTCTGCCTTGTCAGCTGGAACTTGCTGAGGGCTGGGGGAGAGGAAAGTCCTTATCCCTCATCCCTGTTAGAGACACTTGATGCTAAACCTGCTCCCCAAGCACGTGGGGACAGGAATCTCCAAGAGCCTTCTCCTGCTAAGACAGTGTAAAAATAGACAACTAAGCTGGGATTTCAGCCCTGACTCACCCAGGCAAGAGTAAATAAGTATTAAATACCTGAGACAACGTGAGGGCTTTGTGTGCTGTGCCCTGGCAGCTCCCACCACCCATCCACCCAACCAACCAGTCATGGAAATGGTGAAAACCTTGGTTATTTAGAAGCTGCATAAAAATGTGGCTTCAGGGGATGTGAAGTGACTTGAATGGAGTGAAAACTGCACAAAGACCTCGTGCTGTGCCAGTGAAAATACTGAAATGTCCAGGCATGGCAGGGCCCGGGCTCTGGAAGGCAAATGCTGTGGAATGGGGTCCCAGCACATCCTTCTCAGGATGTTTGGAGTGCTGAGAGAGGTGGTGGAGTAATGTCAACAGGTCTTTAAACCGCTCAGTGTTACACTAAAAATGCTGGAAATTTGGGAATTTGAAGTGTGAGCGAGGTCACAGGAGAGAATTCCCAGAGGCCAAGTCCCTGGATAGCTCTTCCTGCTGGGGGTGGCTCAAGGGGTGGATCTGCTGCTGGTGTTTCTCCTGCTGCTCCCTCTCCTGCTCTTTGTTGGTTGTGGGATCGTGGCTGAGGCTGCTGCTTGGACTTGGTGGTGCCCCAGCTCCATCCCAGCCCCAGGGAATGCCAAGCAGTCCGTGGTGGCCGGGGCAGTGCTGGATTCTTCACTTTCTTCATGGAAAGGGTTGTCCATCCCTGGCACAGCTGCCCAGGGCAGTGCAGTCCCCATCCCTGGGGGGATTTAACACACTTGTGGATGTGGCACTTGGGGACAGGGGTCAGTGGTGGCCTTGGCAGTGCTGGGGGATGGTTGGACTGGATGATCTCAGAGGGCTTTTCCAACCTCGCTGATTCATGATTTCTCACTTATGGCACAAGGAATGTTATTTGGGATGGAGAGCACTGGCCTTTATGGCCTTGAGCAAAGGGGGGACACGTTTTCCAGCCATCCCTGTCCCTGCCTTGGCCAGAGCAGGGATGGACAGCCCTGGCCATGTCCTCATGTCCCCCACTGACAGTGACCCAGAGAGCCAAGGACAGGCCAACATGGGTGGCAGAAACTCCTGATTCCCTCGTGGAAATCATTTTTTAGTGCCAAAAGTGGGTTAAGGGGTTAAAAAGCTGGGAAGGGTTTACAGGGGCACGGTTGTGTCTGTCCCAGGACTGTCTGTCCCTCTGTCTGGAGAGGCAATTGGAGGCACCCACCGCCCCATGTGTGATTCCTGTGGCTGTTCCGGGCTGTGTTTCGGGCTCTGAGCTCAGCCCAGGGCACGTCCCTGTCACAGCTCCAGGTCCAGAGGTGGCAGGGGTGGCTGGTGGGGTGGCAGCAGCCCCTGGACCCTCTGCATCCCTGCCTGTCCAGCATCAACCCCAACCCCGACCCTCCGGGCGGGGGAGCGGGGCTGAGCCCAGCCCAAAGCCGGGCTGTGTCCGAGCCCAGCGCTCCCCGAGCCGTGGTACCCAAAAGCATCCCCGCTCTGAGCGCTGTCCCTTTCCCCCGCAGGGAGAAGCGGGCACTGCAGGTCAGCGTCACCAACCCGGTGCAGTGCAGCCTCCACGGGAGGAAATGCACCGTCTCCGTGGAAACCAAGATTAACCAATCCCAGCCGGATTTCACCAAGCATCGCTCCGGCTTCATCCTCTGCGTGCCGGGGAATTAACACCCGCTCCGCCCTCGTCGGGAGCCGTGGGGAGATGCTCGGCTGCGACGTGCCAGGCGCCTCAAACGGGGCTCCAAAAGCGCGAGGTTTGGGAAACCTCCCCCCCACCCCGGATTCACGGGGCTTAGAAAAGCCAAATTCACGCGGAACGAAGGCTTGAAACGGCCGGCGACCCCTTCTCCACCTTACGGACCAGGCTGGGATATCACAAAAGTGCTTTGGAATTAGTCCAAAAAAAAAAAAAGAGCATTTATAGGTACTTCCACCCTTTCCTCCCCAATCCACGCTGATTCCTTCCCTCCCCCCTCCAGTTTTCCCTCCTGTGTTTCTTCTCCATGTGTCGTTTTTTGCAATATGATGCTGCCTCCTCCTCGGGAGGAACCAAAGAGACCCGGCTCAGGAGGCTGGTTCTGTAGGACCAGGGCCGGGTGTGGAAGGGAGGCCGGGACACACTCCACACTCCTGCAGCCCCCCGTGCACGGGGCTGGGATGGTTCCTGGAGCCACAGCTTCAGACTTGCTGCTTTCCCCCAGGAATCCATTCACCCATCGAGGCACCTTGGCTGGAGACGGGTCCAGCAGCAGCTGCAGAGGGGCCTTCCCAGTGCAGGGGCTCATTTTGTTAATCCTGCATTGCTTTTGCCTTAATTATCCTCTCCGGGGACCTAAATCCAGTGGGTTCCCGTTGGGACCATGTGGCCTTGCTGAATCTTTAGATGACCCACGTGGCTTCGTGTCTATGCCAGTGCTGGGTTCAGGGAGGGAGAAGGGCCCTGTGGCAGGGGCTGAATCCAGAGCCACGTGGAGCTTTGTGGGGCCGAGGCCGCGGCTCCGGCGCTTTGCACTCTCCAGCAGTGACTCCGAGGGGCAGCAGCGCAGCCCCCCCTGCCAGCACCCAGGCTCTTCCCTCCAGAGGGCTTTCCTGGCTCTTCCCAGCAGTGGGATGTGGGTGTTGAGCTGTTGGACATCACCCTGCTGGCCCCACATTCCGCCCACACCTGATACCCCCGAGCTCCGTGTGTATGGAGGGACCTGGATGCTGCCCGGTTCTTCCCACTGCGCCGGGCGCTGCGGTGATTCCCGAGAGGCCCGGGCTGGTGGGATTGTACACTGGGATTGTCCTGGCACTGCTGGTCAGGTCAGGATTCCCAGCCCTGGAGGTGGGGGCTGCGTGGTGACCCCACTGAGGGGACTGCCTGGGCCCAGCCCGACCGGCCAACTGGGAGCGCTGGTGGAATGGAACAGTTCAGGATTTGGGAAGCCTGGAAGAGGCTCCTCACTAACAACCTGCTAACGAGAGGCTTCCCAAAGCACACTGCCACCCCCCAATTTGGGGACACCCAGGTGTGGAGCAGCTCCAGCCCCATATTACCTGGGACAAGCTCAGCGCTGCCGAGCGCTCCGCCAGGGATGCCCCAAACCATTCCCAACATCCCTGGCCTTGGAGCAGCCCCGCCAGCATCCCAGCACCGCATCCCAGCCCCCGGTACCCTCTCCCGGTCTGTGGCTCTGGGGTGCTGGAGGGCTCTGCAGGAAGAAGCAGCTCTTCCAGGGCTGGCAAACAGGAGTCACCCACCAGCAGGAGCCAGGAGGGGACACGAACACCCCCAACCCTCCCCACGCACACTCGGGACCACCACGGCCCCTCCGGCCCCTCCTTTATTTCACCCCACAGCAGCTCCTCGGGAGGAGCAGCCCCCGCGCCGTGGGACACCCCGGGGCAGCTCCGGGGGGAGAATGCCCAGCATTGCTGTGCCTTTGGATTTGCACTTCTCGCTTTGGCTGTCCTGGTGCAGAGGCCCCCCCGCCGCACTAACCCCGGGCAGGCAGAGGCAGGAATTCATCAGCACTTTCCTCCACCTTCCCTCCCACCGGAGCGCCCCGATGGAATCGGGAAGGACGGCGACACAGCGCAGGCTTAGGGAATTTCTGTCACCATGAGATGGCAATATTGTATGTGATGAGATGTCTTTATAAAATATATTATCTGTTCCTGCTCTGGTTTTATATATATATATAAAAATATATAAAATATATATATATTCCTGGTTTTCCCGTAAATTAACTATTTCTAAATCGAATCTGATTCTCAGCCGGGGGCGATAATGCAATGAACTCTTTTTTTTTATTATTATTTTAAATCGCTGATGTTTTAATGTGTAAAAGAAAAAAAAACCAACCTACTATAATGGACCTGGGTTTTGTTTACATAATTCACTGTAATAAATAATAAAAAAAAGCAATTAGTTCATCCCCACCATGGCCTGTTTCTGCCAGCACGGTGGCTCAGGGGTGATGATGCTCAGGGGGAATGTGGGGTTTGGGTGCCCCAATATCCCAGTTTTCCCCCTCTGGCTGCTCCTGGACCCTCTGCTCTCCCACCACGGGGTGACCCCAGTGCTGGTAACGTGATTAAAGCAGCCTTAAAGCCTCTTTGGTCAACACAAATCCCATTCCCAACGCTGCCAATGGAGGGGTGGGAGCGCAGAAAAGACTCGGCCACGAGCCACTGCCGTGTAATGGATGGTCAGTGCATTTTTATTTAATCAGCACAGTACAAAAATAAATAAAAATAAGGGGAGGGGATTAAATTACAGGCACACTGAGCCCCATGACACAGTCGGTCGGGTTATAAACCACACATACTTACAAACACACTATACACATACATACAAAATGAGACAAATATAAATTAATAAGTAACAATACCCACCAATTTGGTCAACAAAGATCTACAGAAGAGATTGCACTAAAAAAACGTACGTACACATGTATCATTAGCAGGGTCCAATGTACAGCCATGAAGAGCTTCAAGTGAAAAAAAATCAAGAAATAAAAATAAATGGCACGTTATTTCTCCCTCTCGTTCGCCAGTTTAACGCCCGATGGACCAGAACTAAACTAGAACTGAGCACACGGAGAAAAAAACCATGATAAAACCCAAAAAGAAGGTCTCAGTCCCCAGGCCTGATACGGGAATACCGGCTCGAGACTGCGGTGTCGGGGTGGTGGCGGGTCTTTGTGCATGGGTGGGATTTTACAGCCATCTCTCCTTAAGGTTTTTTTTTTTCTTTCGGTTATTATTTTTTTACGCGTTTTTTTTCCTGGGTTTTTCTTTTTGGTTTTTTTTTTTGTTTTTTGTTTTTTTTAACCTGAAGACACAAAATGCTCCTGTTTGCATGCGCAATAACCACTGGAAAAGCAACAATGACAGAAGAAAGAAGGGGGGGTTTTTTTGTGGGTTCTTTTTTTCTCTTTGCCCCCCCCTCCCCGCAGGTTTGCAGTTCGTTGGGTTTGTTCTAGAAGAATTCAATATAGCAGCATGTGGCGGCTCCCCTTTGCTTGCACACTCAAGTAGATCCTTTACACAATACTCATGATCAGTGCACGATGGGAACAAGACATTTCACATTGATCTCATGAACAGTAGCGGTGATTCCCGTCACCCGGACCCGCTCGGGAATTCGAGTCTCTTCAAAGAAAATAAATAAAGGACGGGGTGGAGGGTAGGGGGGACATGGGGTGGGGGGTCCCCGGGCCGTGCCCGCGTCTCTGTCCCGGTGAGTCCCGACCGGGCCGGTCCAGCCGCCTCCGCTGGAGCCTTTACAGCAATTTTTTTTTCTCTTTTTTTATATTTTTTTCCTTTTCCCCCCTACCTGGGCTCTGTGTCGGTGATGCGCTGCCCGGCCCCGCGGAGCCCCGCTCCGCTCCCGGCAGGAGGGGGATCAGCCGTGTGTGTGTTTTTTGGGGGGTGGGGGTTCTTCCCCCCCCCTCCCCATCCACGCCTTGCTGGGAGGGCAGGACCGGAGCGGGGTCCCCGAGCCCCCCGGGACTGCCCCCCGTGCCCACCCCGGGGGCTCCGGGGGGCGCTCACCGGTCGAGCCCGATGAGCAGCCGGCCCTTCTCCTCGGAGCCGCTCTCCTTCTTGAGGTCGGCGAAGACCTGGGTGAAGTAGTGCGGGTCGGCGTTGACCTGCAGCATCTTGGGGCTCATGAGGTCGATGATGGAGAGGCAGCGGTCCCAGAAGGCCTCCTTACAGCTCTCCACCAGGAAGGGCTTCAGCGGGTAGGAGATCTCGTTGCCCATGTAGGAGTAGGAGAGGTACAGGCAGGTGAGCAGCACTGCCTGCAGTTCGTGGTCGGTGGCCACCTCTGCCGAGATGACGTCCCGGCACAGCATGTAGAGGAAGACCACGTTGGCGGGCGTGATGAAGCCCTGGTCCTGCCAGCCCTGCAGCAGCAGCGAGCGGTCCACGGAGCGCAGCCACAGCACGGGGTCGGTGGGCGAGAGGTGCTTGAGGCGGTAGCAGCGGCGGCAGAGGAACTCGCCGAGGCAGCGCAGCAGCTCGCTGGTGCTCGCCTGCACCACGACCCGGCGCGGGGTGGCGGCGGCGGCGGCGGGCGCGGCCGGGGGCGCTTTCTGCGCCGAGGCGAGGGCGGCGGCGGCGGCGGGGGGCGGCGGGGGGGCGAAGGTGGCGAGGTTGGCGCAGGAGAGCGACTTCTTCAGGTTCTCGTTGTTGAGGTGGGTCACGTTGCTCTGGTAGCCGCCGTTGGGCTGCACCTTCTTGGAGCTCTTCTTCTTGGCCGAGACGGCGGCGATGCGCTTCCAGGGCAGCACCGAGATCAGCGAGTGCCGCTTCAGGCCCTTCTCCTTCGCGTTCTTGCTGTTCTGCACCGCCGTGTAGTGCCCCACCGTGGCCGCCCCCTCCTCGAACAGCGGGGCCTTCCGGTAGCTCGGCGACAGCGACAGCACCGTGCCCATGGCGCCGGCCGCCCCGGCGGGCCCCCGGCCGCCCGCCCCGGCCCCGGCCCCGGCCCCGGCCCCGGCCCCGGCC
>JAWWEW010000077.1:3803128-3820370 GCA_035583185.1 Anabacerthia variegaticeps
CGCCCCCGCCGCCCCGCCCCGCCACGTGCGCCCGCCGCGCCGGCACTGGCCACGCCCACATCGGCACAGGCCACGCCCACTCGTATAAATGCGGTTGTGATAAGCCACGCCCACAATCGAACAGACCACGCCCCATATACACAGACCACGCTCATAACAGAACAGACCACGCCCACTCGTATGATCGTGAATGGGGAGGCCACGCCCCCGACAGCACAGGCCACGCCCACGCAGCAACTGAATCGCTGAGGCCACGCCCCCGCCCCGAGGGCCACGCCCCGTCTGTCATTGAATGGCTTTGGACACGCCCCCACAGCGAAGGCCACGCCCACCGGTGTCCCTAAATGCAATGGCCGCGCCTCCATCAAACGAGGCCTCGCCCCTCTGTGTCACTGGGTTGCGTTGGCCACGCCCCCTCAGACGAGGCCACGCCCACACCGCTCAGACCGTGCCCGCACAGCCCTGAATGGCCTTGGCCACGCCCCCAAACAGCAGAGGCCACGCCCCCGTACGCAGACCACGCCCCTCTGTCATTCTGTGAATTGGCCCGGCCCCGCCCCCCCCGGCCCGGCTTGTGGTCCCCTTTGGGGTCCCGGGTTGGGGTCCCGGGTTGGGGTCTCGGGTTGAGGTCCCGCGTTGGGGTCCCGGGTTGGGGGTCCCGGTTGGGGGTCTCGGGTTGGGGTCCCGGTTGGGGGTCCTGAGTTGGGGTCCCGGGCTGGGGTCCCGGGTTGGGGGTCATGGTTTGGGGTCCCGGGTGGGGTCCCGGGGGTCGCCGGTCCGGGAGAGCCGCCGGTCGGTCCCGCGGAGGGCCCGGGCACGGCCCGGGGGGGCAAGACTGAAAAAACAACGGAAATGTAAAAAAAAATAAATAAAAATTCAGATTCAAAACGCCGGGCTCGGCGCGACCTGTAGCGACACTCAGAGGCGGCTCCGGGGCCAGCGCCGGGCACCGGGACCGGACCTGTCCCGGCTGGGGCTGCTGCCAGAGGAGAGCCGGGGGAAGTTCGGGCTCATCATAAATGGCCCCAACTCATTTATACTCATTTATATCCATTTATACCCCTGGCCAGAACCGTGGCTGCAGATCCCTCCCCTCTCCCACAGCATGGAAATATCCAAAGAAAGCCCCCAAATCCCCCGTGAGGACAGACCTGTCCCAGGGCACCCCAAAACCTTCCAGGAGCACCCAACACCCTGGGGGAGCTGGTTTTGGGGCTGGGCAGGACTCTGCACATCCTCCCTCGGTCGGTGTGATGGGGCAGGGAAGACCCACTGCTGTCACTGAGAATTCCCTTTGCCCATTGCAAACAGCCCCCGATCTGAGCAGCACTGAAGGGCCTGGGTGGGACAGCAACAGCCCGAGTTTAGGCTCAGCTTCAGGAATTTTAAGCCAGAAGTGTTTAACAACTAGCTCTGCCATCTGAGGGTTCTTCTGGCCCTAATTTTGTGACGTTTGGAGACACCTTGGAAAGCCCTGGTGTTCTGAAGGTGCTTTGAATGATTGCTGTGCCATTAAACCCCCTGATCCTACACGAGGGATGGTGTCACTGCTGTCCTCACTCCTGTGGGGTCCCCTCAGCCCCAGCACAGGCTCTGTCTGCTCCCCCACTGCCACCTGTGGGGGCAGGAGCAAGTCATGGCCAGAGCTGGACACGACCCTCAGCAAGGACACACAGGATGTGAGCTGAGAGAGATTTAGACTGAGATTGGAAATCAGGAAGCAATTCCTGGCTGGGAGGCTGGGCAGGCCCTGGCACAGGTTGGGCAGAGAAGCTGTGGCTGCCCCTGGATCCCTGGAAGTGCCCAAGGCCAGGTTGGACGGGGCTTGGAGCAACCTGGGCTGGTGGAAGGTGTCCCTGCCCATGGCTCTGGATGGTTTTTAAGGTCCCTTTCAACACAAACCAGTCTGGGATTCCATGAGTTCAAAGCCATCCCCACCTTTCTCCATCCCAGCCCCTCCTGCCCACACCAGCCCCAGCTCTGCTTCCATTAATGAATTTTCCTTCTTTCACCCACAATCAGCAATGTAAATCAGCAAATGCCACCCCCAGCGATGCTTCCCCAGAGAAAACTCATCAGTGGCTTTGTGGTGAACTGGCCAGAGCTGCTTTGGGGAAATATCTCACAAGATATTTATAGCTAAAATAAAAGAACTATTAGACTTGAAATGCACTTCTTCCCTGCAGCCCGAGCCCTGAGTGAGAGCAGAGTGAAATCCTGCACCTTTTCCTGCCTCTCAGGGCAGGTTTCTTTCCAGCACCCCCTGGTGCAGGAACACCATCTGCTGTCCCACATGTGTGAGGTTCAGATGTGGAAATTCAAGACATTGTGTATCAATGACACCCTAAAAACCCTCCCCAGCCTTAAGAGGAATCCAGGCCTGGCCTTGTAGTGTGGGACTCCAGTAAGGCATCAGGGCACCTTCAGGAAAGGCTGGAGGGGTGAGAGGCCAGATTTAATTAATTTTTAATAAGAATAATCACAATAACAATAATAAATAATAATGGTTTGAGTGGGAAGGGACCTTAAAGCCCATCCAGTCCCACTCCCTGTCATGGGCAGGGACACCTTCCACTAGCCCAGGTTGTTCCAACCTGGCCTTGGACCCTCCCAGGGATGGGGCAGCCACAGCTTCTCTGGGCAACCTGTGCCAGGGCCTGCCCACCCTCACAGAGAGCAATTCATTCCCAATATTCCATCTAACCCTGCCCTCTGGCAGTTTAAAGCATTCCCCTTGTCCTTCACTGTCAGCCAGTATAAAAACATCTCTCTTCCCTCCCTTTATAAGCCCTCAATTATTAAGTATTATAATACTTAATTCAGCAGAACTCAGATCCATAGATCTTTAGTGATGTTGCTTCAAACATAACCCCTCACATTTGGTGCCTCCAAATATCATCCCCAACCATGCTTTGATGAGGGGATGATCCCACCCTACCCTAAGCTAAGGCAGAACCTGCCCCCAACATGCCCAGGATGTGCCTTGGCAACTGAAAACAGGAGACAGAGGTTTTTGAAAAAAAAATTCTTTATTGGAACTCATCTGAACATCAGATATACCTGGTGTTGGTTAGCAAGAACCGTTTGTACATTTGATATTGATGGTGCCAAAAACCCAAACAGCGACTGACTGGAGGAGATGGAAATTAAGAATAATAAAATAAAATAAAAGGTCAGAGGTCAAAATGTGAACAGAAAAGGGAAAAATCAGCCAGTCTCAGAGTCAGTGTGAAGGCAAAGTATTTCCTGATAAAACAGAATCCTTTTACAAAATATAAATTTTGTAAGAAAAACGTGGAGAGGGAAAGAGAGACAGAGGGGAAAGGAGAAATAAAGATGAACAGGACAGAGATGCAGAAGCTTACACTGCCCAAATGGCATTAAAACCTACTGGAAACCTCACCAGAAAATGGAACATGCTGGAATACACCGTGCTCCACCCCCCACAGGACTTTGGAACTACGGAGGAAGCTCCCGGCGAGCTGCACTGGGCTATTCCAGAGGGCCAAGCTGTCCCACAAAGGGTGGGCAACAAAAAATTAAACACTGATGCAGCAGAGTAAATGTGGACAGTCAGGGTCACCTGCTCTTCCATCAGTGCAGGCGGGGAGGGAGAAAACATTTAAAATCTAGTCTATCTGCAAACAAGAGCATGCAAGTCAGGCTCCGGGGAACCTGCGGCGGCCCCTCCGCCCAGGGACAGCTCCGGCCCGCAGGAAAACCTCCACGGAGCTGCTTCCCAGGGGGTTCTGAGGCCTCGAGGATTGAAAAATAAACCAGCAGTCTGTACATTTTGGGCTTGTTTGGTTCAGTACAAATGGAATCGAGTTGGCTGCTCGTGCTCCGCCGGCACGGCTCCAGTGTCAGGGCGGAGGAGAGGAAACAAACTGGTTTTTTGGGCACCTACTGGTAACAAAACGCTGTCCCTGCTGAACTCTGCCGTCCCTCAGGAAGTGGAAAGCACATGTTTAGGTAGTGTAAGCCTTTTTCCTTTTATTTAGAATACCCTCTTTGTTTAAACAATATTCCCCCCCCAGATACAAAGTTCGGCCAGTAAAGATTACATGGAAACTGGAACACGCATCGTCTGGAATACAAGATGCACCGGATGAGGAAGTTTAAAAACTTTCCGAGCGAAAAGTAGAACAAAGAAGAAGGAAAAAAAAAAAAAAAAAAAAATTCTCCTAACGTTTTCCCAAAGGTTTCACTCTCCTGTCACACACACTCTCCAAATGACAGCTAGCAAATTCAACTCTGCAAAGAGAAAACAGAGCCACGTCACTCGGGAGGAGAGGGACACTGGAGCGGTGGGGACGGAGCTCTGTGACCCTGTGGAGGCTCCACTCACCTATGTCAACTTCTTGGCTTTGTTGTAGAGCGAATCCACTACTTTGCTCATGTTCTGAATAGTCTCGAGGGCGGCCTCGTAAGTTTTGTCTACGGGAGGTTCGTCGAAGATGATGAGGACGCCCTCGCCCTGGTCGAGGATGCCTGTGGGAACAAGCTGCCTTTAGCACTGGAATGCCCCATGGGTCACACCTTCCAACAGCAGGAATTTAGGGGTCTCCCCCAGAAACTTACAGCTGCCTGTGCAGGGTTTGGGAAGGGCTCCTGTTGGGCTGGAATGGCTGATTTTGGGTAGGACTGCATCAGCATTCCCAGGAAAAAATGGCCTGAGAAGCCATAGAGGAAAAGCTCATTCCTGCCCATTCCCTGCTTCCTCAAGGCCCTGTGTCCAGCAGGATGGCTCAGCACAGCACTGGAGCTGGTTTATAATGGGACTGTTGGTGCCAGGCTGGCTTTATCCTTCTGGATTGTTCTGTGCCCAACGTGCTGCTTCCAGCCACACCCAGGGATTGCTGATTGACACAGGGACAATACAACCAGAGCAGAGCTGGTCCCTTGAGGGATTATTAGAACAGCATCTCTGCTGGGGGCCCAGCCAACCCACAGCACCCCACTGAGCCATGGGGGTGCCGCTTCCAACACACAGATCAGTCTGGACACAAACCAGCTGGGAAAGGTGGCCACGTCCCCAGCCAGCATCAAGGGGGAAGAGCCCCCCTGGGGGTCCCACACCCTCCTTGGATGCTGTCACAGCACAGAAGGACCCAACAGCATTCCTGATTTATGGAAAGTTAACCCTTTGGTTTAAGGAAGGTGGATGGAGCAGAAGGAACAGCCTTCCTGGCTGCCACCTGAGCTGAGCAGGGTGGGCTGAGCACCCCCAGGGTTGCGAGGAGGAAGAGGAGTTCAAGCAGTCAGGACTGAGGGATGCAGAGACTCACCATGAAACTTCTTGTCCAAGATCATCTGTGACAGTTTCCTTTCTACCTCAGCCTGAAATTGAAGCAGAGAAATCAAAAGTCTCCCAGAACTGCATAAAAACTTGTGAATTTTACTGCTCCACACTCCACAGCAGCTGTTTCCTCACTGAATGTCAGGACAGGCTTTGATACCACCACGTGCTTTAAAAGCCTCAGGAAATTAAGGAGCAGCTTTTAATAAGGAGAAAACCTGTCCCCTTGTTCCACAAGTGAGACTGAATCTGTCACTTCAGACAGGCTTTACTCCTGGGGGGATCTGGAACACTCTAGCTCAGTTCAGCAAGGATTTAGTCAAGAGTTGGCCAAGTTTTATTTAATCCACCCAGCAGCAGGAAGGCCCAGGGGAGGCAGCTGCTCTCCAGCTCTCTGGGCAGAGAGGGCACAGCTGCAGCTGAACAGCTGCAGAGCAGCCTTCACTCCAAATATTAAGGATGTATTAAACACCCAGGGCTAGTCTAGGAAAAGACTCCGTGCCAGGGAAGGGGCAGGTTGGATATTATGGAAAATTTCTTCACAGAAAAGGTCTGTCCAGCCCTGGTACAGCTGCCCAGGGAAGTGGGGGATTCAACACCCTGGAGAGGTTTAAAAGCCATGTGGATGTGGCACTTGGGGACATGGGGCAGTGGTGGCCTTGGCAGTGCTGGGGGATGGCTGGCCTTGATGATCTCAGAGGGCTTTTCCAGCGTCAGTGATTGTGTGACTGTGACCACAAAGCTGAGCTCAGCTCACGTCCAACCCTCCAGCCTTAACACCAGCACACGACAGCAGCCCTCTGGGATGCAACTTCCCGGGATTACAGGGGATTTTCCTCAAACTTAATCTGGCTGGGATTATCTGTAAAGCAGTTATTGCAATAGTGAGGTGACAGACGCAGCCCTGACGACACTGCAGGGTGATTAGCTGGATCCTGGATCTTAAGGGGCTAAGAAAGGTTCCCCTGGGCACACTCAGGGGATTAAGCACAGGGCAGCAGGGAAGACTGAGCCAGTCATGACAGGAGGTGTTCCTGAAGCACAGGAAAATCTGTCTCCAATAAAAAGCAAGTGCCAACACAGGGAGTAAAACCCACATGAGGGAAGGGGATGTTCCAGCAGAGTCTGGAGCAGAGAAGCCTTGATGCCTCCCAAGAACTGCCCATGTGAAGTTCAGGTCCCAAGGGTGATATCTGCCTGGAAATGCTGTGGAGCTCATCTGTCACACCTCCTGTTTAGTTCCCCATGGCAAATGTCATTTAACCCCTATTCCTCTGCCCTCCTAAGATGTGCCACTGATTCTTAGTGAGGTTCTTACCTTTGAGAGCTTGATGAGGCTGGATATGTGTTCAATCTATAAGAGAGACCAATAGAGGCAGGTAAATCTTTAGCTGTGCTTTGGACACACAACACAGAGGTTTGGGGCTCTCTGGAACAGCTCAAGGGCCTGGAAATGCTCTGGGTTCAAAATCTGCAGTGGCTTTGTCCTCTCTGCAGCTTCAGGTCCTTTGTGTGTAATTTTAACTGAGATGGACTGGACACCTAAATCCATTTCACTCTGAAACATGAAGTATTTAATCTCCAAGAGCATGGCAGCTTTGCCCACACCCTGTCAGAGCTCATCAAAGGAAAACAGTTGCCTTCAGGGTTCAAAGTCACCTCTCAGTGAGCATAAGGAAAACAGGTGGAAAGGCCAATGACTCTGGAATGTGGTTTTCCAAAGATCCCCTCAGCCCCCTCCTGATCATTTTTCAGCTGAACACGACGAGCCCTGAGCTCTGGAAGTGCTGAGCAGCTCCAAGTAAGGAGCATTCCATGAGGGAACAAGCCCCTCACCCACCAGCAGCAGGACACAGAGGCACCAGCCCGTGGATGTGCTGCTGCCAACATTTACCTGTACTCTGGAGAAGGGTTCAATGACTCTGATCAGGTTCTGTTCCAATAAATTATCATAGAGCTTGGCCAGGTGAGTGTTTATGATGGGGTCGTCCCTGAGCTCCACCTTATAGTCTGTCAGGGCCTGTAGAGACACGGTGGGGAGAAATAAATCAGGCAGAACAGGTCCTCTGAGGGTGAAACACCCTCCCCTCCCTGCCCAGCACAGTATCATGGCTAATCCAATCCCTAACTTAGCTAGAAGTCAGGAGGTCAGACAACCCAAGCACTTCTCATCTTCACACTGCTGGAGCTCAGTGAACCCAAATCTCTGCTTCACACGCAGCAGGATTGGGTTCCTGACATGAGAATCCTCTGTAGCATTCTTGCTGGAGCCAGGAAAAATTCCAGGAAGATACACATCCCAGTGCAGAGCACCAAAAGGAAAACTGCTTCTGAGTTGGCTCTCCAAATATAAAAAGGAAAAAAAACAGGTTCAAACAAGTTTACCCCCCACGCTGCAAAAAACAAACGGGTTGATTATTGAGGGGTATTTGCTTGATGCACTGTTGTTTTCTATCAATGTTTCCATGGTTTCCTGCTGTGGGATGTAACAGCTCCTACAGCTTTCCAAACCTGGCATTTCTGACTGGTTTTTGTCCAGCCAGGCCCCATTTTCTGCCTCCTGACTCACCTTTTCAAAATCTGCCAGCGACCGGTTCTTGCTGGCCTGTGCCACACATTTTAGTGCTTCTGTCTGCAGGGAAAGAACACCAAAAGAGGTTATTTTTTCTGGAATCTCCTCTCAGTGAGATTATGCAAACTGTGCAGTATCCTGGGAACGTGCTTGAGCAGCACACCAGGAATGCTGCCTGTGCCACAGAGCCCTGTGAGTGTCACTGCCACCAGGCAGAGCAGCTGCTGAGGGGAGAACGTGAGCAGCAGCTGCAGGACAGGCCGTGGAACAAGGTCCCACAAAGCAGGCCTGAGAGCACCAGCTGCAGGCTGGGAGCAAGCCTGGGAGTGTTTTTAAGGAAAATGCACCTTTTGGCACTTGCTTAATGGAGGGGGCCATTTTCAGCCCTCCAGGTGAGTTTCTCCCCCTCGGCACGGCCACATCTGCTCTGCTGAGTGACAGGGGCAAGGCAGCAGAGCCAGGGATAGCTCCCCATGGACAGCACCAGGGGAGGCTTCTTGTCTACCCATTAATCGCCGACACCAAGCAGGAGCCCCAGCCCCAAGCAAATTTCCCCCAAAGGGAGTGGTAACCCCACCAAAGAACAGCAGATCAGTGGCCATGTGGTGAGAGGACAGGACATGGCCCCGGGGCACGAGGCCCAGGCTTCTGCTGCCCCCTCTCTTTGGGACTGTCCTGTGCACAGCCAGGAGCTGGACTCAATGGTCCTTGGGGGCCCCTTCCAGCAGAGCCCTGAGGGCAGGAGGCTCCCAGCCTAGCCCAGCCCCTGGCACAGCTGCTTTTTGGCCCTGCACTCTCTATAAGCACCCCTGGACTCAATTCTGGGGTGGCATTCCCAGCCTGGCACGTTCATATGTGAGAATGAACAGGATTTAACAACTCCTTCCACCCCACAGCCCTCCAGGTATCAGCCTGCTGGGCTGGGACACGAGGACCTGATGGCACTGGGCAGTTTGGAGCTCATGTTAAAAAAACCCTGGGGAAATGAAGTGAACACACTGGATTCTCAGGCTGTGAAAATCACTGCAAATCCCTTTGAAGGCAACTGACTTCTGGTAATGACTCCTGGTAATTTAATCAGTTCTGGATTTCATTCAGGACACTCAGAGAAAGGTATTTTGATATGAAAAGACCGAAGTACTTCACAAAAAGAATAATCCAGTATTCTGAGAGATAAGAGGAAGATAGGAAGGATTAAGTTTCTATACCTGTCTTCCTGCATACCGCAGAGCAAGCTTCCCACTCACTAATGCTTGCACATCTTCTGGGCTAGAGAGGGGAGGGAAGGGAACAGAGCATTTAGTCAGCAACATGGTCAGCTTAAACCTCAGAGTGTCCCAAAAATTCCCAATTCATAGCAAAGCATCACAATTCAAACAACACCTTGTGAGGAGCATTGATTAGGTGATAAAAAAGACAGTGCTTGAGCTCCCTCATGAGTTGAGAGCCTTACAAACAAAAAGCCTCTCCCTGTCACAGCAGGAAGTGTTCCTCCCAGAACCATTTGCCACCTACCTGTTCAGCATGATTTTGCACAGCAACATGTATTTCAGTGCAGTGATGGCTTTTGGGTTGTCAATTGAATCATTTCCCTCAAATGCCTCATAAAAATATGAATAGGCTGTTTTCCAGTCCTTCTCTTCTGCTGCATGGATAATACCTGAGAGAGGGACAAACCAGAGGTCATTCTGAACGTGGCTGGGAGAGGACATCATTTGGTTGCTCAGTGGCACTCAGTGAAGGCAATAATCCACTCCTCCCATGCCCCCTTTACCTCCTCTCTATCAGAAGAACATCCCTGCCCTCTCTTATGAGGACATTTTAAGAAAGACAAGTTTGGGGCACTTCAGGTAAGTGCCTGTAAATTGGGTCAGGAATGTGTAATGGGTCAGGAAGAGAGTGTAATGCTGCAGTGCCTGGGGAGGTGACAGACCATCCACCATGGAGGTCACCAAAAGTGGGCTGGGAACACAAGTGCCAGGAACAATGTCATTACAGCTGAGAAGATGGGTGGGTAGCTTGAGGTCCCACCGAGCACCATTTTCTATCATTCCCTTCAGGAAAGAACAAATATCAGCCACTGATGTGTCAGGAGGAGTCCTGGGTGTTCCCCCCTCCTGGAGGCCTCACCTGACTGCATGTCCAGCGCTGCCTGCAGCTTGGGGGGACAGTAGATGGCATTGGCCGTGGTCCGTGCCGAGGTTAAGGCTGCTCTTGCTTTTGGCAGGTTGCTCAGGGCATGGTAAGTCTTGCTCTCTAACAGCTGCACTTCCACCAGCAGTGCCTTGTCGTCCATCTTTTTCAACTCCCGGAGAAGCTGGGAGCCTGGGAGGGGGGAAGGACAACAGCTCTGTGACCTGCCCTGCCCCAACAGCCACACAAACTGAGTGTCTCCAGGGGACACCCTCCTTCCCCCAGGCTGCCAGGGCTCTGAGGAAGGCAGGTTAGGTTTACACAACCTGTGCTTCCAAGGAAAAACCAAGGAGAGGGAATAGCAGTGGTGTCAGTGGCAGTCCACAGCTGGAGAAGAACAAAGCAGTTTTGTGGCAGAGGGCAGTGAGAACACCTGGGTGTGAGGACAGCAGGGCTCTGCAGCACAGAGGCCCAGGGGGGTTGTACAGCTGGGGTTGTCCCTCTGGTGCCCCTTCCCCAGATGATTCTCACACCCAGAGCTCTGAGCAAACCTGCAGCACTGCCTGCTCCCACACCAGGACCCTGTGGGAACACTGGAGGACTTTCAAGCAGATCCTAAGAACATGGGATGAGGAGGGAATGTTTCAAGCACAGGACATCTACAGGTCAAATTTAGGAGGTAGGAATGTGAAGCCTAAAAGATGCCAAGACAAGCTGTCACATCAAAGCCCTGTGATCACAGAATGAGCCAGTCTTGGAGGAAACTTGCCCCCTTCTTTCCCCCCACCAAACTGAAGAGGTAACTTAGGGTGACCAAAGATGAGCACCTCCCCCTCCTCTGCCATGCTCAGGAGCTGAAAACTAGAGCTGAAACCACATAATTAGGTAGAAAAGAACAGATTATGCCTAGAAATATCCCAGGGAGACTCTCTGCCTGCACTGACTCCCACAGCCACGGACACAACCACATCTTGCCCCACCACCCCAGAATGCTGGTGTGCAGTGCTGAGCCCTTGATGGAGCACCACAGGGGCTGTCCTGGAGGTTCAGCCCTTCCCAACTCCCCAGGCTGTCCCACCACCACCCAAGGGATTCCATTAACCAAGCACAGTTTTGGAGTGTGGCCTCTGATCAGTTTAAACCTGAGTTCATTATATTTCCATATGCAAATCAGTTCTAACTCCATAATGAATTCCATGTATCACAGCACTTAACTTGATACTCTGAGCAGATACAAGTCCCCCAAGTGACTCTGGACATGACACAGCTCGTGCCACCACTCAGGTTAAGAAGTTATGGGTCCAGTCTGTGTCCACACAGTCATCCCTCATCCAGCTTAAACCTCACCTACAGCTCAAACCTTCATTTACAGCTCAAACCCTTGCTTACAGCACTGAAGCCATTTGCAAAATGAGCACTACAAAGCCCCAGGGGAGCTATAAGATGACCTGCTCCACTCTGCTTTGGGGCAGAGCAGGAGCTCAGAGGGCTAATGACCATCTCAGGTGTGCAGGAGCACATTCCTGAAGCCTTTACAGCACCTCAGCACCTTGTCTAAGGACACCCACAGAGGTGGTGCCATCACCCAGCACGTGGGGCCGTGTTTGAGCACAGGGACAAAGAGCTGCTTCCTCCCTTCAGTCTGACCACAGCAGTGTGTTCCAGCATGCTCCAGCAGGAGTCAAACCTGAGAGCCTTCAACTGGATACAGCCTCCAAAATTACTGGGAATTAGTAACTCACAGAATCCTGGAATGGTTTGGGTTGGAAAGGACCTTAAAGGTCATCTCATTCCACCCCCTGCCATAGGCAGAGACACCTTCCAGCAGCCCAGGTTGCTCCAAGCCTTGTCCAACCTGGCCTTAAGACCAGGTGAGATGAGTGAGGAAGGTGGAACCAAGAGAACAAAGATATCTCTAAGAGCTGTTATCATCCAGCTACAGCAAGAGATGGCAGAACTGGCAGAGCACTGAGAAATTAACACCCAAATCCTACAAAACTTATCAAGGAGCATGACACAGTCGATGGCTTCCCCTGTCAAGAGTAATTTCAAAGCAGAGATCTACTACCACCATCTAGTGGGAGCCTCACCTAGTTGCAAAGCTTCTTGGTACCTCTTGGTGTCGAAGTAGAGAGAGACCAGCCTCGCCTGGAGAACAGAAAAGGAACTGCTGTGAGGAAAGCCAGAACAGATTTATTTTGTAAAATGAAACTTGATATTCTTATCTGCACACACTTCACTAAATTCATTTATAATTGCCACATTATGTGGTCCAGTTGTGCAAGATCTGCTGCACAATGAGTAAAACCCTGCCTTTTTAAGAATCCCTAATTTTAGTGTCATTAATGCCCACCCCTGACACATACAAAGGCCTGGACAACACACAAGTTCTCTGCTTTGACAGGTATTAAATCTGACACAGGGAAGATGTGACAACACAGGTTTGGGACCCGTAACGTACCTCCAGAGCCTGGCGTAGGAAAGTCCTCTTCTCTGATTTGGCCCAGTCAATACACTCTATACACAGGCCAACCTTAAAGGGAGCAGAAGGAAAGCAGTCAAACCTAAAAGTCAAGCCTAATTAGTCAAGCCCGAAAGCTTTCTTCGTTAGTGCCTTCCCCAAATGACCTTTGGTGTCGTTCGGAGGCATTTGGGGAAGGCACAAACGTTTTACCAGAGTTTAAACTCAGCCATGCTGAACATTTTCAATTAAGGAAAACAAATTACACATGTTTTTGAGGGCCTAAATATGCCAGACCTTTAGCAGTATAGAGCAACAGAGGTGCTGGGCTCTGTTTTGGGTGCCAGGAGCCAGCTGGTGCCACTGGGTGTCAAATCCACCCCTTCAAAGCACAGCAAAGGAAACTGGTGGCTTCTTGTATTTTTAAGGCTGACACTCCATGAATAAAGCAGGGGTATTCCACCTCAACTAGAAGAGGCCAGTAAGTCTGCTCATCCAGAGGTGCCAGGCTCAGGAATGCCCTTTCCCAAAACCTCTGGATTGCAGCTCCACAGCAGGACAACTACTGCAGGATTTGTCAGCTCCTCCTCACTGCTTATTAAACGTGAACATTTTATGAAAAGCCATTATGAAGTTCCATTTTATTGCACAGTGATAGCTGGAGCATTAGGAGCTGGAGAAACCTCCAGTTTCATTGCTTGACTGGGCTCCTGGGAGTCTTCTCAATATGTGTTACAATGAGAAAGTAAAAGTCCCTCAGAATGCTTCTGAAACAATTCAGGATTGCTGCATCAACAACCTCACAGGTTAGATGTCATCATTCCTTAAGGGTTTGGCTTTGAAATATGCTTGAAAATTAGTATTTTGACTAACTGGGTCATATTTCCATTGCTGTTACTCCAACCCCTTTTGCAACTGCACCCAAATATCATCCTTTACACCAAGTTACCTTTAGAAGAGTCTGAAGCTGTGCACTTTCTCCTGATGCTTTTAGGAGTCCCCCCATCTCACCTGCACATCCTACCCCATTTTTCCTCACCTTTTCTGCTAAAGGGGGGCAAAACATTCTGTCAGCCATTTGCGGCAACACACAAAAGGCACAAGAGCAAACAAGGAACATTTCTTGGGTTACCTGCACTGAAGGACAAGAGTTCTGTGCTAATTTGGCTAATGAGAACATCAGCTGCCCCTCAGCACGGCAGAACCTCGTCTAGCCTGCAATCTGGCAGTCCCTGTGTGCAGGTTTATGTGGGTTTTGTCCTTGACCTGCTGCTCAGACCTTCCCTGCCTCCCTTACAACCCACTGCAGGGCAGCGCTGCTTGGGAATGGCTCCCCACCTCTCACAAGTTGCTCCTGTCCTTATCCCATTCCCAAATAACCAAAAACTGGGGAAAAAAAACCAAAAAAACAACTGTATCCTAGGAAGCTCAGAAGACTGGAGTGAATCCTTACTCTGGGCTGTCTTTGACTACCTTGAGCTCTCTGGTGAAGTTTATCCATTGATGTAGTTTACACCTGCAAAACTCCTTCCACTCTCACTTCAGGAGTAACTTTGTGCAGCAAAATGCCCACCACCCCATGTCTCCAGGTGGAAGATGCTCAGTGTTACTGACCATCTAATCCCACCAGCTCCTGGACAGCTCTGTGCCATCGCACCACCTCCATCATTCCTGGTCCCAGCTCCCTGGAGCAGGTCTAGCCCCTCTCACCTCCCCAGCACTGATCACACTGCAAAGTACTTCTAAAGCTACACCTAAAATCATTTAGGTTGAAGAAGACCTCAAAGATCATCAAGTCCAACCACTGATCCCTGTCCCCAAGTGCCACATCCACATGGCTTTAAAATCCCTCCAGGGATGGGACTCCACTGCCTTGGGCAGCTGTGCCAGGGCTGGACAGCCCTTTCCATGAAGCAATTTTCCCTAATATCCAACCTGGCACACCTTGAGGCAGCAATACAAATCCCAGACAAATGCCCAGGGTGGGAATCACTCCTGACCTGCAGCAGGGCGAGGCTCACAGGAAAACACGGTCATGAATCAAATCATCTGATGTTTTATTTATAAAACACATCTGAGTGCCTTAAATGACTTGTTTCCTGACAAGGATAACTCTTGAGTGTGAAGCAAACTAGGTCAGATAGTGGTGGTGCAGGCTTTTGAGGAACAGCCCTCTGAACTGCAGGCTCACCTCCTGTCCCGTCGCTGCCTCCATGTCCAGGAACAGGTCGAGCAGGGACCGCACCAAACGAGCCGCCTTGGCTTTGCTGATGGAGTTCAGGAAGGGCCGAACGTACTTCAGGAGTCCTCCCAGCTCTGGAAAAAAAACCCAAATCATGAATTACAACCCCTCAGCCAAGAGCTGCTGACAGGTCTGCACACAGCATTTATCACACCAAACACTCCACAGGCAGTTTCTCAGTGACAGAGCAATAAATGCCACCTGAAGGAAAGCCCTGCAGCACAGAGGGGCTGAAAAGGGGGGGGCTCCAGCCTCACCCACCCTGCTCCCCCACTTACCACTACTCTTGCCTCAGGCACAGTTTAAAAATGTAAGAATCTGCTAAATGCTTTGAGATTAGCCTGTAAAAGAGAGTTTATAGTTTAAGTGTGTTTTTATTAATTTAGTGTGATGCTAGAGCCACGAAGGGGGATCCATCCCCTGCTCCGCTGCTGGAAAATGACATTCCTTAACACTCCAACTACACCTTGACTTGATCAGCTCTTACCTCACTTTACACTTCTGCTTATATGGGTATATTACAAGGTACAAAGCAAGGCTTTAGAAGAGGTGGAAAAAGGAGAAGTCTTTCTTAATGAAGAAACAACTCAAGTGTCATTCCCAGAGAGCAGGAACGTGCCAATCAGGGCACGGGAGCTCCAGGACTGGGAGTGACATGTTGGAATTGCACAAGTGAAAAGTCTCCTACAACAAACACCACGTGGCACTGGGGCAGGTCCCAGCCAGGGCTGTTTACACACTGGGAAGATGATCTTCCAGCAGGGCAGGACTCAGTGCTGACTCATAATTAGGGGGGTTTACACTGAAATCGCAGCTATTTGCCCCAGATTTTTGAGTCTTACTCAAATACCAGGTGGATCTCACAGGACTCTGTTTACAGGATTCAATAATAAAAGAAGAATCAAAACAAAACTTGTAATGACTAATTCGTGAATCTTCAATACACTCTATATCAAACTGGTATCAAATCTAAAATAAGAGACTAATCTAATTTTATTTCCATTAGTATATGGAGGAGTAACAGGAGAATTTCAGTTTGGGAGAATTCCAATACAAATAAATGAAAACAAGGTTTCCTCCACACTTCATTTAGCAGTAATGCAAAAATAATTGTCAAAACAACATGTTACTAATATTGTGAAATTATTTCTCATACTTTTTACTTTTCAATCTATTTATTTTAAGTTCAATCAAGCCTGATAGAACTCATTTCTCACACTCTTAAGAAGTAGAACCCAGTTTTTTCCAGTCCAATCACTCATGGTGATCACAGAATCATGGAACGGTCTGGGTTGGAAGGGACCTTAAAACCCACCCAGTGCCACCCCTGCCATGGGCAGGGACACCTTCCACCAGCCCAGGTTGCTCCAAGCCCCGTCCAACCTGGCCTTGGACACTCCCAGGGCTGGGGCAGCCACAGCTTCTCTGGGCACCCTGTGCGAGGACCCTCCCAGGGAATTCCTTCCCACTGCCCCATCTAACCCTGCCCTCCGGCAGTGGGAAGCCATTCCCCCTTGTCCTGGCACTCCTGTGACTTTACCCACACCACTGCTGAAGTCCATTTAACCCCCAGTACCACCCATGGATGCAAATCCCAAACGTTTTAACCCAAGTCAAACACTCTGGTTTCAACACAGAGCACAAAAACCCCCGACAGCTCCTTCCAGCACATCAGATCCAAGATCTCAAGGATCAGGATGTGAGGTGGGAAAGGTGGGCTCTGGATCTGCCCCATGAGGTTCTCCCACATCCATCACCTCTCAACCACCCCCAGGCAGCTCCTCCTGTGCTCACCAGCTCCTCAAGACCAATGGAATCACAGCTTTAGTGCCCAACATACTCTTCCATACAGGAACTTAGGAGGAAAAAAGGAAAAATCAGGTGGAACACACCACAGGATGTTTCCAATCTTTCCACTGACGTGCTCAACAGCTGCCCCAGAACTCATCAAAAACTCAAAGTGAACAGCTGGAATCCAGCTGTGCATTTTGCAAACTACACATTCAGCCACACGGGATCGAAGTTCCCATAGAAATTTCTCTTCCCTACCAACGTAACCACCAACTATTTTTAGGATTTTATTTTTTTAAAGTCAATGCAACGCCTCGTAAAGGGGCGTGATTGACAGCTCTGGAGAAGTGATGAGCAGCAGCTCTGGAAAATGAAGCCTGCAGCTCATCCTCAGGGAAAGTGCTTCCACATGCTCACACACCATGGATGCAAATTCCTGATCAGAGTTACTCCAACTCTATAGTTCTAAACAATGCTACAAAAAAAGTGGAACTGTCATAAAAAAAGTAATTAATCTAGGAGTTTATCTGCTTGATAAAGATCAAGAGGGTCATTTGTATTATTGCTTCTGTAAACAAAGGCTGTAGTTCAGAAGAGTCACAGAATTCCAGAGTGGTTTGGGTGGGAAGAGACCTCAAAGCCCATCCAGTGCCACCCCGTGCCACGAGCAGGGACACCTTCCACCAGCCCAGGGTGCTCCAAGCCCTGTCCAACCTGGTCTTGGACACTTCCAGGGATCCAGGG